>VMDO01013499.1:34141-58051 GCA_007922755.1 Pedetes capensis
TTTTTTTTTTTTTTTTTTTTTTTTTTTTTTACTTTTTTGAGACAGGGTCTTGCTAAGTTACGCAGACTGCCTCTGGTCTCGAACTTGTGATCCTCCTGCCTCCACCTCCCGAGCCACTGGGATTACAGGCCTGCACCACTGTGCTTGGTGATCTTTTGGTTCTTTTGGCAATCCATGGTATATTCAATAGATGTCTCCAGCACCATAATTCAAAAGCATCGATTCTTTCTCTGTCTCCCTTGTTCAGTGTCCAGCTTTCACAACCATATGATGCAACTGAAAATACCATGGCATGAGTCAGACGCATCTTTGTCTTCAATGTGATATCTTTGCTTTTCAACGCTCTAAAGAGATCTTTTGCCACAGCTTTTCCGGGAGCAATGCATCTTTTGATTTCTTGAATGCTGCTTCCGCAGGTGTTGATTATAGAGCCAAGCAAAGCAAAATCTTGGACAACCTCAGTCTTTTCTCCATTTATTGTGAAATTGCATGCTGACTCAGTCATAAGGATTTTTGTTTTGTTGATGTTTAGTTGTAACCCACATTGAAGGCTATGATCTTTGATCTTCATCAGTAGATGTTTTAAATCCTCTTCACTTTCAGCAAGCAGAGTTGTGTCATCTGCATAATGCAAGTTGTTAATGAGTCTTCCTCCAATCCTGATGCCTCGTTCTTCTTCATAAAGTCCAGCTTATTGGATTATTTGCTCAGCATATAAATTGAAGAGATAGGGTGAAAGTATACAGCCCTGTACACACTTTTCTCAACTTTAAACCAGGCAGTGTTTCCTTGTTCTATTTGAACAACTGCCTCCTGTTTGACGTACAGATTTCTGATGAGTACAGTTAGGTGCTCTGGTATTTCCATTTTCCGAAGTGTTATCCATAATTTATTATGATCAACACAGTCAAATGCCTTTGCATAGTCAATAAAACATAGGTAGACATCTTTCTGATATTCCCTACTTTTGGCTAATATCCACCTGACATCAGCAATGATGTCCCTGGTTCCCCGCCCTCTTCTGAATCCCGCTTGATTTTCCGGTAATTCCCTGTCTGTGTACTGCTGCAGTCACTTTTGAATGATCTTTAGTAAAATTTTGCTTGTGTGTGATATTAATGATATTGTCCGATAATTTGCACATTCAGTTGGATCTCCTTTTTTGGGAATAGGCACAAATATGGATCTCTTCCAGTCAGTTGGCCAAGTAGCGGTTTTCCAGATCTGTTGGCATAAGCATGTTAACACCTCCAGTGCTGCATCTGTTTGTTGAAACATCTCTATTGGTATCCCGTCAATTCCTGGAGCCTTGTGTTTCGCCAGTTCTTTCAAGGTGGTTTCTACTTCGTCCTTCAACACCGTTGGTTCCTCTTCATATGCAACCTCTTGGAATGGTTGGTCACCTACCAATTCTTTTTTGTATAATGACTCTGTGTATTCCTCCCATCTTCTTTTAATGTTTCCTGCATCATTTAATATTTTCCCTGTAGAATCTTTCACTACTGCCACTCGAGGCTTGAATTTTTTCTTCACTTCCTTAAGCTTGAGAAACACAGAATGTGTTCTTCCCTTTTGGTTTTCTGCCTCCAGCTCTTTGCACATGTCATTATAATATTTATTTTTGTCTTCTCAAGCTGCCTTTTGAAATCTTCTGTTTAGTTCCTTAACTTCATCATGTCTTCCTTTTACTTTAGCTGCTCGACGTTCAAGACGTTTCCAGCGTCTCTTTTGACATGTAATTTAGTCTTTTTTTCTTCTCTTTTTAGTAACTTTTTGCTTCCTTCTTGAATGATATCTTTTATGTCATGCCACAACTCGTCTGGTCCCCTGTCATTTGTGTCTAATGACTTAAACCTGTTCTTGAGGTGGTCTCTGAACTCAGGTGGGATATACTCAAGGTCATACCTGTCGGGGTTTTGCTCTAGCCCGGCTAAAGTTAGGGCCAAACCCTCAACATAGACACGTGGCCAGTGTCGGGAAAGAAGGACCTCGGAGACCTTCAGATGGTTGGAGAAGAACAGGGAAGGTTTATTGGGGTGCTCCCCTTATGGAGAGCAAGGAGCAGGCAGCCCCTATAGCGCAAGGCTCTATCCCTTTAAGTGCTGGCTCTATGCCTGCAGCATGGAATGCTGCAGGCTAAGTGCTGGTACAGCTCAGCCTTAAAGGCACAGCCACAGCCGCTGGTGTTCAGTTGAGGTCTGATGGTCTTGACTCTCGTGGCTCGCCGCCTTTACCCCCCTTCTTCCCAAGGATGGGAGGAGTTGGGAGGCTCTTCGTGGCTTGCTAGATGCCTTCGGCTCTTCGGGGGCCCCTGGGCTTGATCTCGCCAGCTTGCTAGATGGTCTCGTTGGAGAAGGGAGCGCTGGTCCAGGTGATGAGGTTCAGGAGATGGTCAAGGAGGTCAGGATCAAAGGAGTGATATGGGGTCCAGGAGCCCTGCTTTTATAGGGTCCTGGAGGGGTCACATGGTGGGGTTCAGCCAATCGGGGCACACAGCTGGCAGGTACAGTGGGCAAACAGACATAACTGCCAAGTGGAGACAGTTATTACCTGCAAGGTGGTGAGGGGAGCCAATCAAAATTATGGTGGTGGAGGTTGGTCAAGCTGGCCGGGGGCCATCTTTGCTCACTCGATGGGAGGGGCTGTTTTGAGTGAGTGAGATGAGCCCTGGGGTCAACTAGGGGTCAGCCCCTCAAACTGTCATGAGGGACCCTAGCTGGGAAATATAATTTTAAAAATCCCCAACACATACCTTGGCTCTTTTATACTTGTTCTTATTTTCTTTAGCTTCAGTTTGAACTTGCATATGAGAAGTTGATGGTCTGATCCACAGTCAGCACCTGGTCTTGTTTTGACATTTTGTATAGAGCTTTTGCATCTTCTCTTTCCACATACGTAGTCAATTTGATTCCTGTATGTTCCATCTGGTGAAGTCCATGTGTATAGTCTTCGTTTATGTTGGTGAAAAAATGTATTTGTAATGAAAAAGTCATTGGTCTGACAAAATTCTATCATGCGATCTCCAGCTTCGTTTCTGTCACCAAAACCATATTTTCCAACTACTGAGCCGCCTTCTTTGTTTCCAACCTTTGTATTCCAGTCACCAGTGATTATCAGTGTGTCCTGATTGCATGTTTGATCTATTTCAGATTGCAGAAGCTAGTAAAAATCTTCCCTTTCTTCATTTATAGCCTTAGTGGTGGGCACATAAATTTGAATAGTCATATTAACTGGTCTTCCTTGTAGGCATTATGGATATTTTTCTATCACTGACAACATTGTATTTGAGAACAGATCTTGAGATGTCTTTTTTGATGATGAATGCAACCCCATTTCTCTTTAGTTTATCATTCCCAGCATAGTAGACCATATGATTATCTAACTCAAAATGGCCCATGCCGGTCCATTTTAGCTCACTGATGCCTAGAATGTCAATGTTTATGCGCTCTATTTCTCTTTTAACAATTTCTAATTTTCCTAGATTCATACTACGTACATTCCATGTTCCAATTATAAATGAATGTTTACAGTTGTTTCTCCTCATTTTGTGTAGTGCCACATCAGCAAATGGTGGTCCCTGGGATTTTACACCATTTCTGTCATCACGGTAGACTCTACTTTGAGGAGGCAACTCTTTCCCAGTAGTCTTTTGAGTGCCTTCCAACCTGGGGTGCTCATTTTCCAGCACTATATCTGACAGTGTTTCTTTGCTATTCATAGGGTTTTCAGTGGCTACTTGTTTTGGAGTGATTCTCCGATGCCTCCTCCCTAGTCTCTCTTAGTCTGGAAGCTCAGCTGAAACCTGTCCACCATTGGTAACCCTGCTGGTATCTGAGATACCAGTGGCATAGCTTTCAGCCTCATCTCAACACACAGCCCCCACACTGCGGCAAACTGACAGACGTGTTGGGGCCTATTTTTATTATGGGCTGGGATTTAGCTCAGTTGGTAGAGTGCTGCTCTGCAGTCTTTGAGGTCCCGAGTTTGATTCCCAGCACTGTAAAAATGGGAGAAGGATGTGGCAATCCACTCCCAAGGCAATCCTGAAACAATTAGCCATTGAAAACCCCGAAAGGGTCGCTATGAGTTGGACACGACTCGAGGGTACCTAACAACAACAATATCTTCATATAAATGAATGTATACTGTGTCAGTGTTTAAGTGAAGCCCATTTCCTTCTAATTCTTCTTTTTTTTTTTTTTTGGTACATAGCGGGGTTGAACCCAGGGTCTCACATATACTTTGTAAGCGCTATAACACTGGGCTATACTCCTCAGCCCATATTTTATTTTTTTATTTGGAGACAGGGTCTTGCTAAGTTACACCAACTGCCTCTAGCCTTGAACTTGTGATCCTTCTGCCTCAGCCTTCCATGTTGCTGGGATTTAAGGCACATGCAACTGCATCTGACTCCCTTCTAACTAACTAAACTGATACAATTAATTTTAATGTCTACTTGTATAAAATGTTATAAATGTTGGTTTAAAAATGGGCTCTTGATTATCATTTTGTATTGGAAGACCTACAGTAAACTGGAAACTCCTTGAAGAGACAAGCTGGCTTCTTTCCTTTATTCATTCAGTAAACATTTGTTGAGTTACTCTTACATATATGCCAAGCGTGGTGGCAATATTCATAGTAGGGAATAAACTAGAAAGACTCTCTTCTTTCAGTAGATATTCTAGTAGAAGATGATGTACAAAAACAAAGGTGCAGATAAACAGGAAAAATATCAGAGATAATTGCTGTGCTGAGCAACTGAGATTATAATACAGATGCTTCTCGACTTATGTTTGGGGTGCTTACTTATATTTGGGGTGCTGTCCGATAAACTCATCTTAAGTTAAAATACCGGAAGTCAGAAATTCATTTAATATGCTTAGCCTACCAAGCATAACTTAGCAACAGAGTATCTGGTGTTTACCCTTCATGTGGGTGACTAGGAACTGTAGCTAGTTGAGGTTGCCTAGCATTTGAAAAGTGTCCATACATTGTGTTAGTACTTGCTAGCCCAGGAAAGATAAAAATTTAAAGTGCAGTGCCTACTGATTGCTAATTAATTGCTTTAGCACTATTGTAAAATCACTTTTATAAGTTGAACTATCATAAATTGGGGACCATCCATACTGACAAATAACAGGATGATTTCTTGAGATTTGGAGATTATAAGGACCTCTTAGGAGGAAGTGTTCAAGCACAAACTATGATTTGAATGACAAAAAAGAGTCAGGACTAAGGAGAATAGGAGAAAAGTGCATTTCAGGTGGAAGGAAGAGGTACCATTCCCAAGGACTAAAGGTAAAATGAGACCAGACATAGTGGCTCATGCCTGTAATCCCAGCTACTTGGAAGGCTGAGTCAGAAGGACCATAAATTTGAGACCATAGGCAGCCTGTGTAATTTAGCAAGACTGTGTCTCAAAATAAAAAGTGAAAAATGGACTGAGGATTCAGCCAGGTGGTAGAGCACTTTCAAAGCACATGTGAGGCCATGGGTTCAACTTTGCAGTACCGGGGGGTGAGGGGCATGAGGGGGGAATAAAATAAAAAGGGAAATGACTTTGGCAAGTTCAAGGTACAGGAAGAACATCAGTGTGGCAGAAGCTGGGTGGGAGCAAGAATGGTGGAAAATCAAGTCTTAGGAGTTAGGCTGTATCAAGGTCAAGTCATGCTTTGTAAGCCAGTATTCATATCTACAAATGTATATGGATTTTATGTAAAATATAATTAAAATCAGTATAAAATCATTTAAAGACATAATTGACATGCTTCTCACTTGAGTTTCTTTGTTGCCTAGAGACTTCAGGCTTGCTTTTACCAGACTAATTGAAATCATTGTTTATTTTAGTCATTCCATTTCTTATGTGATAAGTGATTGTTATCATACTATATACATTGTTTAGAGAACTCTACTTTTGATATCTAAATTGATAACTTTTTTTTCCTTGTTATTTCTCAATAGACCAGCATCTGAATATTCTAGTCCTGGCAGACCTCTTAGCTGCTTTGTTGATGAGAACACTCCAGTTAGTGGAACAAATGGTGCAACATGTGGACAGTCTTCAGATCCCAGACTGGCAGAGAGGAGAGTCAGGTCACAGCGACACAGAAATTACATGAGCAGGACACATTTACATACTCCTCCAGACCTACCAGAAGGCTATGGTATGACAACTACCAGAAGAAAAGTAGTGTGATTTACTAATTTCAGCTTGCTAAAAAAGTCAAAAAGTCAATTTTAGAAGTTATTAATCTTGGTTTAGGGATTCTGCATGAAAATAAAAGTAAATGTAAAACTTAAAAACTTTGAAAAGTCTTTAAAGTGATTAGGTGACTGTATAACCAACAGTTTGACCTTGGGCTAGTCATTTAACTTCAGCTTTTGTGCTTGTTTATGTATAATGAAATGTGATGAATACCTAACACAAAGGTATTGTGAGAAGCATATGAAATGAAGTGAGACTACTTTGTAAATAGAATTACTGATAAGGCTAATCTTAAGTCAGACCTAAATGTGATGTTCTAGACATACATGAGAAATAATTTCAAAGGCATATTTCTGATGGTATTTATTATTTGTATTGTCTATAATTTTAAATTATATGCATCATTAGATTATTGTAAATGATTGAGTCATTTCTAAGTTCATATGAAATGATGGTAATCTTACATGATTTCTTAGAATTGTAGAATTTCTATGGAAGATGATATACATCGTCTTCTAATTGAATCCAGAACGTACTAAATTAGTCGTAACTGTGAACATTTGCATATTATGAACTTGACTGTCCACTCCTTACTTTCCAAAGCTAAGCAAGTTACTTACTTGCTTGTCCCCTTGACACTGACAGTTGATAAACTACTTGGGGCTGATGGTGACACCTAATGACTAACATTAGGAATTGCCTGATCTAAGTTGTATCATATGTTTACTCTAGGATACTTTTAAAAACTGTTCTGCAAGTGCATGATTCTAATTTTATTTTAAAATACATTTTAGCTCTTTAATTTGAAAAAAAAATTGTGCATTAACTTTGCTATGCGTGATAGGTTAGTTTATGGCATAATGCTTATAGTATGAGAAACAGCTAAACCTGGCTTTGCCATGTTACCCCAAGCATATTATTTAATCTCTGGAAACCTTAATTTGATCTTCTGTAAAAATCAGGGAGGATAATAGTACCAACTGTTTAGGTTTTTGCAAGAAATACAATCTCTTGTGAAGCTCCTGATGGAATATCTGGCATAGAAAGCACTTAGTAAAATTTAGTTGTTATTATCTATGTTCAGACCTTAGAATAAAAGGTCTGAACATAGATAATAACATAGAATAAAAGGTCTTATGACCTGCCATTTCTCTTGGAGATCACAAGGCAAGCTGTTTGGAGTAGGGATGGTTAGATAATATTTATGTGATTTGGATTAAAATTTTTTTTTGTAAAACTAAAACATAGGAATAAAACAGGTATCAAGGCTGAAATTACTATAGCTATCATCAGTAGTGGGTTTTTGTTTTGTTTTGTTTTGTTTTGTTTCTTTTTCTTTTTCCCTAGTGTTAGGGATTGAACCCAGGGCCTAATGCATGCTAGGCAAATACTCCACCACTGAGCTACATCTCCCCCCTCTGCAGTTGTTATCTAAATCTGATTTTAAACATTTTTATTGTTATGATTTTTTGAAATTTGAAGTTAATTTTATTAACTATTATGGATTTATAAATTATATTTATACTTATAGCAATAGTTTTACTGTCTTATATATTAAGATCTTTCATTAGGTTTTGCTAAAAGAAACTGATTTTGTTGTTTAAGACAACAAAGACTAAAAACACCATGGAAGAAACGCTTTTACAGATGCTTTCTCTTCATCCTAGCTTTGCCACAGTCTTCCCAATGGCCTTGAGCTCATTTCACTTTTGACTTTTCTTTGTGTACACATTTAATCTTAAGTGCTGTTCTTTTTAACTTGGTTATTTTCCTCATGTTTACCTGTTTATGACTATAGACTGTGCTTTTTTGTATCTGTTTTTAGCTCAAATGTAGGTTTTCATCTCTCCTCTCCTTCATTTCTTCCGTGCTTTCTTTCGTTTCTTTTGATAAGCTCTTACTGTGTAGTCCAGGCTGGCCTTGCTTGAACTCATTGTCCTGCCTCAGCCTCTCAGTACTGGGATTACAGGCATGCACCACCACATCTAGTGCCCAGATATAATACTGGGAGTATATTTCTGTCAAGAAAAGAGAAAAACATGAGTTTTGGTATAAAATTGGCATAATAAAAATTAGCTTTCAAACCCTTCAGAAATTTCCAAAAATCCCCTCTGCATCTCTTCAAAGCTGGCCAGCCTGTTCCTCTGAGCCCTTGTTTGTTCCCCTCAGCCTTCATATTGAAGACAAATAAAAGATTGTTTATCTTTTGTATTATTTAATTATTGCTATTGCAACAGTGCTGTTTTCTGTTTTCCATTACAACATGTTTTATAATTGGACCACATTATAAGTTTAGTTAGTTTTTAGATAGGTTCCTATAACCCTCATCACCATTTATAAAATTGTTTCCAGGAGACAGAACAAATGATTTGTGAAGGCAGTTTTGTTTTTTTTTTTTTTTTTTTTTTTTTGCAATAAAGTAGACTGGCAATTGGGAGATTTTCCCTATTGGCATATCATCTATTGTAACTATGTTTAATTTGGACATTCTGAATATGTTTTCATTATTAGTTTTCTTTATTTTACAGAACAGAGGACAACGCAACAAGGTCAGGTATATTTCTTACATACTCAGACTGGTGTGAGCACATGGCATGATCCAAGAGTACCTAGGTAAGAACGTATTTTAAGTACTCTTCATACCATGAATATTCTTTTTACCTGGGGTTTCTTTGATTTTTTAAAAAATATTTAACTTCTAAAAATAGTTTACATAAAAGTTGGCTCTTTCTGATAGTTATTTCAGTTTGACGTTTAGTAGAAAGTCCTACATCCTTTGGTCCAGTCCCACCCCAGTTCCCCACCAGTCTGCAGCTCCATTTCCCTGATCCTCTTAAAAAAAATGGGCAAGACCATGGATCTTTAGGAGTTTGAAAATTAGCCGAGGGAAAGACATGTAAAATACAGTCTTAATAAAAAAGGGATATCAGAGGCCAGGCATGATATTGCACACCTTGGAATCCCTGCACTTGGGAGGCTGAGATAGGATGAGGATCACAAGTTTAAGGCCACCTTCAGCTCTATAGTGTGACTCTATCAAAACAACCAAAAGGAAGCTGGTCATGGTGGTACATGCTTGTAATCCCAGCACTCAGGAGACTCAGGAAGATATCCAGTTTGAGATGAGCCTGGGCTGTGTAGTAAGACCTTGTCTCCACCCACACCAACAAAACAAAACAAAACAAAAACCAAAAAAAGCTGGATGCCATGGTACATGCTTGTAATTCCAGTTACTCATGAGGCAGGGGGATGACAGATTTCAGGTCACAGGCAGCCTGCACAATTTAGCAAGACCCTGTCTCACAATGGAAAATGGGATAGTGTGCAGCTCAGTGGGTGAGCTCTTGCCCAGCATGCACGAAATCCTGGGTTCAACCCCCACAGTACTGCAAGAAAAAGAAAAAGAAATGGTAGTAGATTGACATTCTTGATTCTGTTTGGTTTTTTTCTTTTAGGTTAAATTAACCTTAAATAAATGTATTCAATGTTCTTTTATGTGTCATTGATAGTTTCATTTTAATGTAGAAAAAACAGCATCCGTCAATTAAATTCAATTTTATTTTAATATTTATACATTTGAACTGCAGTTATTGGATTTACAAACCAAAATAGCAGTTATCTTTTAACTTCAAGGAGAATCATTTGGGCATGGTGGCACATGCCTCCCAATGACTTGGGAGGTGGAGGCAAGAGGATTGCATGTTTGAGACCAGAGGCAGCCTATGTAATTTATCAAGACCCTGTCTCAAAATACAATGAAAAAAATGGGGTGGGGGTACAGCTCAATGGTTGATTGCTTGCAAAATCCATGCATGAGTCTCTGGGTTCAACTCCCCAGTACTGTCCACCCCCCGCCAAAAAAAAAAAATCAGTCTGTTCTATGTAGTGAGTTCCATGCCAGCCTGGCTATATGACAAGACCCTGTCTCAAAAATAAAAGTTAGTTGGACAGTACACAAATCAATTTAATAACTTAGCTATTTAAATTTTTTGGGGGGAGATGGGATCCTGCTATGTTGGTCCCAGACTCTTGGGCTGAAGTGACCCTACCTCAGTCTCCCAAATGAGCACCTTGCCCAGCATTTTAATGTAATTTTTGATACATTTAAGTGTCAATGAATTTTTCAAACATTTCTTACCTGTTTTGAGTTATTTTCTAATGAACAGATGGAAAGTACCAAGTAGTGTAGTTGAAGCTACAAAAAGGCTTGAATTCTAAATTAAATTCTAAATCAAAATTTTATGTACACATATACCTTTTTAACATGAGAATGTTTTATATATCAACTTCTCCCTCCATAAAACAAAATAACAAAGCAACCCATGGAGACTTGAGAGATCTTTCTTCCTAAAGCTCAGACCTCTATCAGGTAATTGAATCAAAACTAGATGTGACTAGTTCATCTGGGATTGCTTTCATATTCTGTATTTATAAATAAAGCTACTGTCATGAAAATATCTTACTTCCTTACAGAAGTTAATTAGAGTCTTTACAGGGTGGCAACCAAGGAAATGTGCTCGTTACTAGATACTGTATCAAGGTTGCCATTTTTGGGTCTTGAGAACATAAAATGTTAGTTTTTAAGAAACAGTGGATATGTCAGGCATGATGGCACTCGCCTGTAATACCACTGAGTTGGGAGGCAGAGACAGGAGGATCACAGGCTTGAGGCTAGAGGCAGTCTGAGTAACTTAGTGAGACCCTGCCTCAATTAAAAATATATAAAAAAGGGCCATAGGTGCAACTCAGTGGCATAATGCTTGTGGAATACACACGAGGCTCAGGTCTGCCCCTGAGTACTGGGGGAAAAGAAAAAAAGAAGTAGTGGAGAAGAAGAATTCTATTTATTTTTATTAAGCTCACTGGGAAAAAAAAAAAAAAATCCCAGGCCCTAACTTTTAGAAATTAGACTTAAATTATGAAAAGAAGTACTGTAGATTGCTTATCACATTGAAGGCAAATAAGTTTTTCTTTAAATTATTTAAAGTCATTGGTAGAAAATGTATAGACGAAAATGATGGTTAAGTGATTTACAGCAATGAGATAGTTGACCTTGAGTTATCTGTTGAAAGAATAGAATGTCAGCTGGCAACAGAAGTTGAAGTTGAGATAGAGTTCAACATTGTTGGTAATATGCTGTTATTCCTAAGGAAATATGTCAGTTTTTCATTAGTAAGGAGTTTCTATAAAGATTTAAGAATATTTTGACTATTGATAACTATTTTGAATAAGACTTTATGAAATAATGCCATTTATTTTTCTTCTTAGTCCCTATGCCTCAAATTATCTTAAAAATTATATTTTGTTTTGTTTTGGAGCATTCTTTAGCAAATAGGCCTTTTGTATGGAAGATCTTTTATCAAAGCAGAGGTACATATTTAGATTCTATTAAAATATTACCACTATTCAGTGACATTTATAAAATGATGTAAATCAGACATTTTCTAAAAACTATTTAAAGATATCACAGGAGAAGGATGTGGCAATCTGCTCCTGAGGCAATCTCGAAACAATCAGCCATTGAAAACCCTACAAGGGTCGCTATGAGTCGGATATAACTCAGCAGCACCTATGCACCTAACAACAACAACAACAACATCATCAACATCATTAAACCTACTGGATGAATATATGGGATATCTCTAAGGATAGCCAACCCATGGAAATATACTAGATTTCTTTAAAGATACAGTATACTTAGACATCCCACTTCATCATGGTTTGCATTTCTATATGTGTGTGTATGTATGTATATATGTCAGGCAGGGTCTTGCTGTGTAACCCAGGCTGGCCTGGAACTTGCTATTTAACTCAGGATGGCTTTAAACTCATCGATCCTCTTGCCTCAGTCTCTCAAGTGCTAGGATTACAGGCATGTACCACCATGCCAGCTTTTGCATTTCTGTTTAAAACAGTGATTAATGCCTTATTATCCATTGTATTACATACTGACTATAGTCTTGAAAATTTGTGTTACTTTTTATGGCTGTATAACGTGATATTTTTCTTTAATCAGTTCCCAACTGGGCATAAAAATTACTTCCAGGTTTTTTGTTTGTTTTTCTAGTACTTGGGGGTTGAACCCAGGGCCTTGTGCAGACTTTTCAAGCACTCTACTGCTTAGGTGCTCCCCTAGGTAATTTTTATTTTTTTATCTGGAGACAATGTCTCGCTCAATTTTGTAGGCTACCTCTGGCCTTCACCTTGCGGTCCTCCTGCCTCTGCCTCCTGAGTCACTGAGATTACACACATGTGCCACTGCACCTGGCTTGAGCTCTCTCATATATTACTATAGATTTATAAATTCTAAATAAAATTATATAAAATCAATTCTGCATAGTATCAAAAGAATTATTCATCTTTTGATTTTAGTCATTATTTTTCACTTCTAGAAGTTCCATTTAAGAAAATCTGCCTGCTCATTTTTAAAATAGTCTTTCATGGATAGGTCATCTTTGTGGTTGTACCTTTTTATTTTTTGAAACATTACAGTATAGCTGTTCTCTCTTTTTGGTCTCTGATAGTACTTGGAGATCTAATTGTGTGTCTTATTGTTTCTCCTGACCACCACAGTGGTGTTTGTTACTAAATTGTTTGGTGATATTAGATTGTGGGTTTATTACTTGGTTGATTTTATTTTATTATTTTGTTTTGTTTTGATCTTGAGACAGGATCTTACTGTTTAGCCCAGACTGGCCTTGTGATCCTCCTGCCTCAGCCTCCTGTGTGCTGGGATTATGGGGGTGTGCCATCACACCTGGTTTATTATTTGATCTAAAGTAGCTGGAGTTTTCTGGACCTAAAGTGGAAATTTAGGAAGTTTTCCTGTAATCACTTCTCGCCCCCATTTGAGTTCTCAGCTTAGTGAGAAAGTTCTAAGTTTCCTGTTCCAAACCTGCGTCTGTCTTCCATCTCTCCCCACTTGTCACTCAAGTACCAGCTTCAGCTTAGTTCTTTTTCTTTTCTTTTCTTTCTTTTTTTTTTTTTCCCCTAATTTCAGGAGGATTCTTGGAGTTTTTCTTTGCCTCTTTTGTGACTAGCTGTGTTTTCAAATGCTGTGTGTATGTGCGTGCACATATGCCTTTCAGGCTTTAGTAGTTCTGTAGCAGAAGAGTCTTTTGGAGCATCTATAAGATCTATAAGCAGAAGTCAAAATCATTGTTTCAACCAATCTATGAGGGCCATGTTTGCCCATCATCGTGTTTCACTATGAGTAAGAAGAAATAATTAGAAATAATTTCAGGAAAAATCTTTGTCTAGTTTAATTTTTAAAACGTGGTTTTGAACTGAACAGGGTGGAATATCTTATAATTCCGGCACTTAGGAGGTAAAGGCAAGAGGATTGAAAGTTCAGGGTCAGCCTGGTCTACACATTGAGTTCCAGGCCAATCTGGGCTACACTGTGAGACCCTGACTCAAAAACAAACAAACCAAGAAACAATAAAACCATACATGATTTTGATGAAATTTGTCATTTATAATTATCTGTTTCAGTCTAAGTTTATATTAGATGTGCTGCTTTTATCTTCTTTTTTTCTTTGCAATAAAAAAGGATCACAAAAAGTAACATGTTTTATTATCCAGATGCTTTAGTTCATCTGGTCTCTTTCAGTGAGTGTCATTTCTTCAGTATTTCTTCAGTATTTATGGGTGGTTCCAGTATCCCAATGCATTCAGTTAGGGTTGGAAGTGATGTAAGCATATTGTATATCTTTGCATGCAGCCTCAATGGAGTCACTGAAAGCAGTGACTTCCCTGTCTTGGTGAATGCCAATAGTAACTGGAACATTTTCAAATTTTCACTCTGAAGATTTTGTTCTGATAGAGTATAGAATAAAAATTTGTAATCTTATTGCTGATTTATGAACAACCAAAAGGGAACAATGTATCGGGCAAGATGTGGGAGGAGGGGCAAGGAGCTTCCATGCCCACTGGGGAAAAAACACCCACTTAGCACCTCAGTATGTATTCAACAGCTTCATTCTCTAAGGTCCTAGAAATCCTTGCCTATATATAAAATAGTATTTTAAGTGATATCAGTGATCTTTGATTCATTAAAAGTCTTTTTGCCTTTTTTTTTTTATTGTAGCGGTAACCCTTAGAGCGTTCTTCTTAGGTGACTTAAAGTTCTTTGTTCACTAATTTTAAAGATTTCAAAATTCAAAAAAAGTTATCCTTTAAAAAACGTGCCATGATTATTTTCAGGATTATAATTTCAGTACATTTCCAGTTTTGCTTTGCTGGAGAGCTTAAAATTACTCTTGAAATGTACATTTATTGACACAAATTGTATGAGGTAGTAAAGAAAAATAATGGAACAAATTTTAGAAAACAATCCATTATATCACTGACACTGAAACAATATTTTCTGCCAAATATTAAAATGTAATATGTTGGCAAATGTTGTGATTGCTTTTATATTATTTTAAAATCTGTATTACATTAAAGCCCAGGAAGTTACTAAAAATGTAGCTATGTGATAAGTTCTTCTGAGCCATTTATGGATTGAGTTTTAAATATGTGAGTTTGTTAAACCATAGGGAATTAAACATTCCAGTTGAACATCTCAAGTTTCTGAAACAATACATTTTCTCAGACTTCATGGAATTGTTCTGTGTCATTTACACTTGCTTGGCTCAGCAGGCCTCTAAATGAGGGATTTTTTTATTTTATATTTGTTTTTGCAGGGATCTTAGCAACATCAATTGTGAAGAGCTTGGTCCTTTGCCTCCTGGATGGGAGATTCGTAATACTGCAACAGGCAGAGTTTATTTCGTTGACCATAACAACAGAACAACACAATTTACAGATCCTCGGCTCTCTGCTAACTTACATTTAGTTTTAAAGTAAGTTTTTGAAACAGTACATATTAAAATGTCAATCTGAACAGGAGGAAATTGATAGATGGTCTTTATATTATGAAAGAATTTATATTCTCTTCAATTTATAATTTATTTTTGTTTATCAAATTTTATGTATGAATGTGACAAGTTTTACTCTGATATGTGAGTACTTTAATCCCACTATGCTTAAGTAGGAACCAGTCCTGAAATGTTAGGAAAAGGGTATGTGTTGAAAGGGCTTAAGCAAGAGGGCCTCTTACAGAGTCAATAGCTTGACATAAGAGAAATTGAGGCTGCATAGGTTAGTTTTGTGTTGCCATTGCAACACAACTAATATTAGTGGGTAATACGTCAGTAGCACTTGTGTGCCAAGTGTTGTTCTTTGTATTGGACATATATTAGCAGTTTCATCCTCTGAAAAACTCTGAGGTTGTTAATGCCATTTCTTTTTTTACAGCTGAGGAATAGAAGTTGACTTTCCATAGATTGCTTAGCAGGAAGTGGCTGAGTCTGGATTTATGCCTGGACACACTGGCTCTGTTACCCACTATACTGGGCATTGTTTATATATTGTTTGCATCTTTCACATTTCTTTTATCTCTAACTGCCTAGTTTTTTCCTGACTTTATTACTTACTGGCACTGCCTTCTGAGGAAGTGGAAGGATAAAGAAAAGAGAGAAAAGGAAATTTCATCATGAGGCAAACTGTCTTTTTCAACAATTCTGACAGAAACCCTTGGACAGGGATATAGCAATAAAGTTCTTGCCTTAGAATCTGGAGAACAAAGTTCTCTGTGACCCCAGAATAACTCACCTTAGTGTCTTTAAATAAATATTACGTATTCTGCCCCTCCCATTCATTAGTATACATAATAAATGCTAAAAAGTGGGGCACACACCCGTAATCCCAGCAATTCAGGAGGTGGATGCAGGAGGGCTGGGAATTAAACTGAGAGCATCAATTCCCAACACTAAAAAATAAAAACAAAAACAAACATTTGCCTAATAAATAATCAACAGTTCAGTACTTACTGTTTGTTAAAATGTTAGAACAAAACTAATATAATTCAAGATGACTTTGGAAAATAATCTGTTTCATTAATTTTTTTTATATCCAGGTTAAATAAAGCAAAAAATTTAAAGCAGCTGGTTACAAAGTGCTTAAAATAAGGGAAGAGAATATTTAAAATGTATATCATTAGTGCCTTCTTTGAAATATGTATAATCATCCTGACAGTTTCATTATGTCAGTAGATTTTTATTGTGGATAAATGCTAAAATCTTGGTTACAAATAAAATTCACAAGTATTTGAAAGCCTTAAAATTTGTGAGCTCTTAAAGAAATACAGGAAAGTATGGGCTGTTTCTGTGCCTTAGGACCCACAGCCTAGGTAGCAAAATAAGTGTAGTTGGCAGTCTGTCCTTTGAGTAACACTGCCCTGGGGCACTTGCCTCGCGGTGGAATTGCAACATCATAGAATATATTTATGTTCAACTTTAACATGCAAAGACAGCTTTTCTAGAGTAGCTGTATACCTTTAGTCTTTTTCCAGCAGTATGTGAGTTTCTGATGCTTTAGAACCTTGCCAGTGGTTGATACTGTTGGACTTCAGTTTTTTGCCAGTCTGTTCATCCTTTCCATGGAAACCCCAGTAAAGGCACTGACCTAAACCTTCCTCTTATTTTTGTCTTCTGCCTCTCAACCACCCTGATGTTTTTCCCTTGAAGCTCTATCTGATACGCTGTGCCTCTCATTTCTGGGGGATCTGTATTAAAACCTTCTTTCAGCCATGCACAGTGGCACACACCTGTAATCCCAGCAATTCAGGAGGTGGATGCAGGAGGAGCTCAAGTTTGAGGACAAAGGCAACTTGGGTAACTTAGTGAGACCCTGTCTCAAGATTAAAAAAAAAAAAGCTAGTCTGGTGGTATTTTTAAATGGTATCTCATTGTGACTTTAATTTGACTTTCCCTAATTATTAAAGTGGTAAGCACATTCTCATTGGTTTATTGACTATTTGGATTTCCTTTTGTGAAAGTCCTCTTCGCATCTTTTGACCCTTGTCTGTTGTGATTGAATAGCTTTTCATTTGCCTGTTGCCATTGATTAGTTGCATCAACTCTCATGTGAATTATTTATATCCTTTGCCCACTTTTCAAATATATTCTTTATATTTTAAATTTTGAACTGTAGATTAATTGATTTTTTTTTCTGGTTTTTTGTTTTGTTTTTTTGAGACAAGGTCTCGTTGCATAGTCCAGGCTGGCCTTGAATTTACAAGCCTTTCCCGTGCTGGGATTATGGGCATGTACCACCATGAACTGCAATAAATTCATTTTTTTTTCAGTACTGAGAGTTGAACTCAGGAACTCACACATGCTAGGCAAGCACTCTACCACTAAGCCACACCCTCAGCCTCCTGTTTAAATTTTTGAGACATGGTCTTGCTAAGTCACACAGGCTGCCTTTGGCCTCTAACTTGCAATCCTGCTTCAGCCTCTCCAAGAATATAGGATTACAGCCATGCACCACAGTGCCTGGCAGTTTTTAATACATTTATAGTTTTGTCTTTTATAGTAAAGTTTTTAATTCATCTGGAATTTTGTGTATGGATGTAAGTGGTATATAGTGCCAACTAACTAGGGTCTAGGGGCTGGGATTTAGCTCAGTTGGTACAGCACCGCTCTGCAGTCTCTGAGGTCCTCAGTTCGATTCCCAGCACCCCCCAAATGGGAGAAGGATGTGGCAACCCACTCTCAAGGCAATCCTGAAACAATCTGCCATTGAAAACCCTATGAGGGTCGCTATGAGTCAGACATGACTCCACGGCACCTAACCTAACCTAACCTAACCTAACTGGGGTCTGGGGGAATGAGGAGGAATAGTGAGATATTGATTTTTTTCTATACAGAGGTTTTGTTTTAATTTTTTGTTTTAATTTTGTTTAATTTGTATCATAATTATTTGTTACCTTCCTCCTTCCCCCACTAGACTTTGAATTACTTAAGAAAAGGACCCATATCATACATTTTTCCTCCTTTACCATGTAACATCCCCCAAGTACTTGGCAAATGTGTAACCATAATAAAAAGCCAGAATGGCTATTTCAGAGGTCCAAAAAAGCTCCAAGAAATGGTTGTACTTTATCTCCTGCCCTCATGATCATCTTTTTGAGTAATAGGAGTTTGACTTGGTGTTGCCAGTAGGACATTTCAGTAGCACCAGTAGAGTTCTTCTGTCTTTTCACTGAGTAGTTTTTATTAAATAACTGAATAAAAATTAATGTTCTAGCCAGGTTTGGTGGCGCATGTCTGTAATCCCAGGACTCACGATGCTGAGGCAGAAGGATTATTGAGAGATTGAGCCCAGCCTGGGCTACATAGCGAGAACCTGTCTTTAAAAAAAAAAAACAACAACAGGATGCTATGGCACTCGCCTATAATCTCAGCAACTGAGGAGGTGGCGGCAAGAGGATTGCAAGTTTGAGGACAGAAGTAGGAAAAAAAAATTATTTGTATATCTGTTTTGTTTTTTCTTTTTGTGGTACTGATGGGTTCTGTTACTGAGTTATAGCCTCAGCCCATTTTTACTTTTTGAGATAGGGTCCCAAAAAACAATCAGCCATTGAAAACCCTATGAATAGCAGAGAAGCACTGACACTTGCTAAGTTACATTGGCGCATCTGGCCTTGAACTTGGGATCTTCTTACCTCCCTCTGTCTCCCAGATTGCTGGGATTACAAGTATGCGCTACCACTCCCTGGTGTTTTTTTTGTTTGTTTGTTTTTTTCTTTTTAAGGAGAGGATTTCAGAATTCTGTGTCATCAATAAAGCCTTTCACCTCATAAATCTTCCCTAGGATTATATTAGACAAAATATGTAAAAATTATTCATAGCATCAGCTATTATAATGTAAAATTTAGTTCATATGTGAAAATGAATTCACCACATTGAGGTATGAAAAACAATTTTAATCTGAGTTTGCAGGTTTTTTAAAATTTTTATTTTTTCCTATATTGCACGTATACCCTCATGCTCGCACTTTCTTTCTCTTGCTTTTACCTTTAAGAACAAAACATGATTTTTCTCATCCTTCCCCCATTTGCAGTTTTTACAAAAATAGTTGTAAGGTACTAACTTTAAAATTTAACTGTTGGTTTATTAATCCTCACATATCTGAGTGTGCTTTCTCCATTAGTGCTTTATTTGTAAAGATTTTTAAGTTTGGGAGTATGTTTCAAATGAGTGATAAAGGGGTTTTTATTTAATGGGATGTTTATGGAGTTTTGTATCCTATGTGAGCTATCAAGTATATTGTTACCTCATTTGGTAGATCTAATGCCTGAATTTTTGACTGGCAAAAAATGTTATTGGAGTAAAAGCTGTTGTATTTGTAAATTGAATTGTTAGGTGCCCTTGAGTCGTGTCCAACTCATAGCGACCCTCATAGAGTTTTCAATGGCAGATTGTTTCAGGATTGCCTTGGGAGTGGGTTGCCATGTCCTTCTCGGTGCTGGGAATCGAACTCGGAACCTCAGAGACTGCAGAGTGGCACTCTACCAACTGAGCTAAATCCCAGCCCATAAATTGAAGTTGTTGTTGTTGTTGTTAGGTGCCATCGAGTCGGTATCCGACTCATAGCGACCCTCATAGGGTTTTCAATGGCTGTTTCGGGATTGCCTTGGGAGTGGATTGCCAGGCCCTTCTCCCATTTTTGGGGTGCTGGGAATTGAACTCGGGTCCTCAGAGACTGCAGTGCAGCACTCTACCCACTGAGCTAAATCCCAGCCCAAATTGAAATTAACCCTTAATCTAAATTTTAGGGAGCTTTGATATATGGATTATATTGTTATATAACCTTCACATACATTTGTAAGTTACATTGATTTTTAGTTCTTTTCCTGTTTTCAGCATTTAGATGAGAAAATGCTGATTTGTGATACATTCATATAGAGAGTGATTATCTAAGCCAGAAAAAAATGTAGTGGGGAGTCTCTTCAAACTAAGAAGAGTTGTGAATTACTTTTTTTGAGAGGAAGCAAAAAGAGAAGTTACCTCTTAGACATATATACTAGACCTATTATATAGAAAATATGAAGACATCTTGTTTTATCTGAATTCTTTCTTAATGTGGATACTTTAATCTCCCTCAGCCCTTACCTCCCAAATTTCTCCTGCAGTACTGTTGGTATTATTCTCTTCAAAGGGATGTTTCTGATGTTCTGAAGATTGTGTAGTTCTGTGAGGCCACAATATATAATCTGTAAATGACAGGGTACAACATTGTTAAACTATTATAAAACATTGCCATTAGGGTTCAATAAATAACTTGGCCCAGGAAATATATTCTTCTAAGAAATCATTTTCAGTCAATTTTTTCATTTTTCTTTGCTTTATACTTTATAAATTTTTAAATCCAGTAACTACATTGTTGTTGTTAGGTGCTATTGAGTCGATGTCCTACTCAGCTACCCTTTGTACAACAGACGCAACACAATTGTCAGTGCTTCTCTGCTATTCATAGGGTTTTCAATGGCTGATTGTTTTTTGGGAGGGAGTAGGTTGCTGGGTCCTTCTCCGAAGTGTACAGCACCTGGGGTTCCCAGGTGGTCTCCCATCTATGTACTAACCAGGCCAGACCTTTTTTGGCTTCCAAGATCTGACCAAATCAGATGCCACAGTGGTGTGGCTGCAGGCAGTAACTACATTGGCAGTAGTTAACTGACATTTTACTCTGTTTTTTGTGCTCTGAGTGCAGGTTAAGCACCATCTCATGACATGTGCATTGCAATCCCAGGCTATCTCCCTTTCACCAATGAGAAAAATAGAGCCTCACACAGTTATATAACTTGTCCAGAAGTACATAAAATACACTGGAGCCAGGATTTAAATCTGGCCAGTCCAACTGTAGAGGGGTTTTCACCCCTCTTCCTGTTTTCATCTTTTTTGTTTGTGAGCTTTGTTTTGTTTTTTGGTACTTGGGAGTTGAACCTAGGGCCTCACTGTACTTTGCAAATGCTCTACTACCTGGCTGCACCCCTAGCCTAGTTTTGTTGTTGTTTTGTTTTGAGACAGGGTCTCACTAAGTTGTGTAGGCTGCCTTTGGGTGTGAAACTTGTGATCCTCCTGCATCCACCTCCTGATTTGCTGGGATTACAGGTGTGTGCCACTGTACTCAGCACCTTTTTTTCATCTTTTTAACCTTAATTATTTTCCTTCCTCTGACTGACATTGCAGAAATTCTCCCTTGTACCATTAACCATTTGGAGGTCACAGTCAAAAAAAGTTGACAGTGTGGGTTGCATATATGGGAGAGATGGCTTCATTACTAGTTTGGGCTGAAATGTGGGGGAAAAATCTTAGAACACTACAAATATGATCAAATGTATGATCTTTCATTTATTTTCAGTTATAATCTAGAAATTAGGATTTTGTATCTCTCAGATTAGGTATGCCCTCCACAGGGTTGTTGTTGGACGCCATGGAGGTGGAGTCAACTCATAGTGACCCTATGTATAACATAACGAAATATTCCCCAACACTGTACCATGCATACTTTTTCTGTTTAAGCCCAATGTTGCAGCCACTATGTTTCTTCTCATTTTGAGTCATGCCTCATCAGCAGAAGGAAATCTCAGTCTTTACTCCATTCCTGTCATTAAGGGTTGTCTCTACTTGGAGGAGGCAACTCTTCCCCCGCTGTTTCTTGAATGACTTCCAGCCTGGTGGACCTCATTTCCTAGCACTATATTTGACAGTTACTGTTATGTAGAGAGTTTTCAATGGCTAATTGTTGCAGGAGTGGGCTACCAGGTCCTTCTCCCTAGTCTGTCTGAGTCTGGAAGCTCAACTGAAACCTGTTCATGGGTGGCTCTGCTGGTATCTGAAATACTGATATCATAGTTTTCAGCATCACAGCAACAGACAAGCCCCCACAACACAAGCTGAAAGACTCGTTGGGGTTCGCATGGTTAAAGGAAACTTAAAAAAAAGATGAATGTGGTCAAGGGCCTTATAATTTGAATCTTACTCTGCTTGTCAGGTCCATTTATTAAAAAAAAAATCATTTGATTGCTTAATAAGGTCTCTGGATATTGTCAGAGGCCTTAAAGGATAACCAATTGGCATTCCCACTGTATCCTGGCCATTGCTGACATTAGCCCTTACCTGACTCTCCCTACATCCTAGTATAACTAGAGATATAAACTGCTTCATTAGGTAGTTGGATATTTTTTTCCTCTTGAGTACATCAGCAATAATAGTTCTAGCATGGCTGAATCCATCTCAGAAGGACTTTTTGCTGTTTCAGCTTTGTTCTTCATCTTTAAACTTTCTTTTCCATTTCTAGGTCTTAGACTTTGACACAAGGCTTTGTGAATGAGCTTTATGTCCCCTGAATTAAAAAAAAATGCTTTATTGAAATATAATTTGACAAGCAATAACTGCAAATATGTAATGTATTCAGTTTAAAATTTGACCTTATACAACCAGGAAACCATCACCACAATGATGAAGGGGACATATCCATTGCCCCTTTGTGATTTCTCTTCTTGTCCCTCCCCTTTTGACTTTTACTCTGTACTAGTTTCTTTAGACTGCTATAACAAACTAGTACTAAGGAGATGAACAACAGAAATTCATTCTCTTATAGCCCTAGAGGTTATAAGTCCAGAGTAAGGGTGTTGGCTGGATTGGTTCCTTCTAGAGGCCCTGAGGGAGAATCTGTTCTATGTTCCTCTCCTAACTTATACTTTCTGGAAACCTTGGTATTCCTTGACTTACAGATGTATCATTCCAATCTTTTTTTTTTTTTTATCATTTCAGCCTGCTTTCCTGTATGTTTGTATCCAAATTTCCTTCCTCTTATAGGGATACCAGTTATTGGATTTAGGGCCCACACCAATGCAGTATGACCTCAACTTGATGACATCATCAAATGCTGTTTCCAAATAAGGTTACATTCACACATCCCAAGGGTTGAGACTTAAACATATCTTTTTTGGGGACACAGCCCACAACATTCCCATCCTCAGTTAATCATGAAGCTGCTTCCTGTTATTGCATATTAGTTTGCATTTTCTTGGTTTTAGATAAATAGAATAATGCAGTGGATGTTCTTTTTTGTTTGGCTTTTTTTTTAACCTAACACAATTTTGAGTTTTGTCTCATTGTATGAATAGTTCATTTCTTCTTAGTCCACTGAAGGAATATACAATTTATTTGTCCATTTACTTGTTGGTGGACATTTGGGTTGTTTCCAATGTTTGGTTATGGCAGATAAAACTGTTATGAACATTTGTGTACAAGTCGTTGTATGTACATATGCTCTTGTTTCGCTTGGGTAAATATACCTAGAAGTAGAATGGCTGAATCATATGGTAGATTTATATATAACTTTTAAAGAAAGTGCTAGATTGCTTTTAAGGGTGGTTGTACCATCTTAGAGTCTTACAGCCTATGAGAATTCAGTTCCTCCACATTATTGCTAACTCTTAGTGTAATTGTTGTTGTTAGGTGCCGTCGAGTCGAGTCCGACTCATAGCGACCCTATGTACAGCAGATCGAAACACCTGCCGATTCTGTGCCAGGCAAACCATCTTATTTATGTTTAAGCCCATTGTTGCAGACACTGTGTCAATCCATCTGGTGGAGGGTTTTCCTCATTTGCGTTGACCTGCCACTCTTCCAAACATGATGTCCTTCTCCAGGGATTGTTCTCTCCTGACTACATGTCCGAAATATGTAAGACGCAGTTTGGCCATTTTTGCTTCCAAGGAGCACTCTGGTTGTACTTCTTCTAGGACAGATTTGTTGGTTCTTTTGGCAGTCCATGGTATATTCAATAGACGTCTCCAGCACCAT
>VMDO01013500.1:0-26056 GCA_007922755.1 Pedetes capensis
TACATGGAGAAAAGGTTGAGGTTGTCCATGATTTTGCTTTACTTGGTTCTACAATCAACACCCATGGAAGCAGCAGTCAAGAAATCAAAAGATGCATGGCTTTGGGAAAATCTGTGGCAAAAGATCTCTTTAGAGTATTGAAAAGTAAAGAGGTCACATTGAATATGAAGGTGCACCTGACTCGTGCCATGGTATTTTTAGTCACATCATATGATTGTGAAAGCTGGACATTGAACAAAGGAGACAGGAGAACTGATGCTTTTGAATTATGGTGCTGGAGACAAATTTTATATTGTACTAGGGGAAAGATGACTGCTGATAAAAGTGTACTTATAGATTTAATTATAGAAAGAATAATAAATATAATGAGAATAATAGTGGCAGCTATATTTTATAATGGCAGCTATGTTTCACTGAATACAAGGCAACCCTCAAAGTGGCCCCTACTGATCCTCAAATTCTGTTATTCTATGTAGTATCCTCCCACAAAAACAGAAGTGAACTCCATCAACAGGGTAAAGCAGCAAGTCTTCCAAGGTTAGGGCATAAGGGATGGTGCAGCTTCCACCATGGTCTCTGCTTGATAGCTCCCTCTGGAGAAAGCAAGTGACAATGCTCAAGAAGCCATGAAGAGCCTAAGTAATACCACATGAGAGAGCTGTCATCTAAGCAGCCCCTCTGCCCAGCCTTGTAAGACTGCAGCCTCAAGAGATACCCCAAGCCTTCAGAATCATCAGACAAGTTGCTGATTTATTGACTCACAGAAACTGAGAGCTAGGAGATGGGGTTGTTAAGCAGCAATAGATACCTAATGCACATACTATGTGGCTCAACCTGTGGTCCCCATTTTAAAATGAAGTAACTGCAACAACCAGAGGTTAAGTAATTATTTCCAGACTGCAGGTGTAGCTCAGTGGTAGAATATTTGCCTAGCTTGCATGAGGCCCTGAGTTCCATCCCCAGCAAAAGAAAGGAGTGGGGTGAGGGGAATAATTTTCCCCAATTATCAAGCAGCTGGCAAATGATGGAATCAGATTCAAATATAAAGCAAACTAAACTGCTATGCAAAACATGCTCCCCAAAACTGAAGTAGTTTCTATACTAAGGTTTTTATTTTTTGCTGTAAAGGAAAAGGCAAGGTTATCTGATATGAGCAGCGGAAAGTAAATCAGTGAAATGAAGAAAATGGAAAAGGTTTGAAACAGAAGGAGTGGGGATTAGGAAGACAGCTGGCCAGGAAAATGTAATAAGATTTCCAAACAGTACTGAGGACTAGGATAGGTTGTTGTTTGTTGTTAGGTGCTGTCAAGTCAATATCTGACTCACAGAGACCCTGTGTACAACAGGAGCTGGCAAGTCAATGTCTGACTCACAGAGACCCTGTGTACAACAGGAGAAACACTATTGTTAGTGCTTCTCTGCTATTCACAGGGTTTTCAATGGCTGATTGTGTTTTGGGAGTGGACTTCCAGGTCCTTCTCCCAAGGCTACAGCACCTCGTTCTCCCAGGTGGTCTCCCAACCAAGGACTAACCAGGCCCAACCTGCTTTAGCTTCTGAGATCTGACAGGATTAGACAGCACAGTGGTATGGTTGCAGGCTCAGGATAGGTTAGGAGTCATGAAATTCCAGAGCTGTGAATTTAAGATGACCATAATGAAGAGAACAAGCCAGGCATGGTGGCACATGCCTGTAATCTCAGCATTTGGGAGGCTGAGGCAGGAGGATTATGAGTTTAAGGCCAATCTGGGCTACACAGTGCAATCCTATCTAGGGGAGAGGGAGGGAGGAGAGAAAGGGAGAGAAGGAGTGAGGAGAGGAGAGAACACAGAATTGTTCTTGTACATAAATATATAATTTTAAGTGTGAAACAGTGGTGTTGGTTGGATGCAATAGAAAACATTTCTTTCCCAAGGCCCATTAGTTCCATAAGGGACTACATATAGAAATATTCCAAGAAACACTATATATTATATGTCAGAGTATCACAAAAAGCCTGAAGAAAAGTCTACCAAGACACAGTGATGAAGTGACAGTGCTACCTCATGCCTTCGTCTCAAACATCATAAGTTTTCTAGCAAATCTTCCCTTTTCCCCATTTCTATTCAAAAAAGTTACAAAGAAAGTTATAGCCTATGGAAAGAATGCACTTCCATGACAATGAGACCATATTTAAGAGGAGGCTCCTAAATACTCATTGATTTAACTTAAAATTAGACTTTTTCAAATACACCAAAGTTTCAATTTTATGCATGTGCTTACATGACTTGACTTGACTTGAGAAATAAACTGGCATTGACATAATCACAAAACAAAATTGGGGAGCGGGGTAGAGGGAGGAGATCAAAGCAGAGACAGACGTAATTTTGTCCAGGCTAATACTCAATGCAATCAATGGTAGATACTTAAGGTACTTAAGACATGTAGGTATATGAATGAAAGTAAAGGTTTATCAGCTCTATATTGTTTTGGTACTCAGGATTAATAAACGAGTTTCAAGGAACAAAGTTAGCAGTGAATATCAGTGTTGCCTTTCCTCATATATCCATTATTACCTGAAGACTCACTTAGAAACAAGTCAAAATGAGTACCAATAGAAAACAGCAAAATGTTTCCTATTAAAAGGAGTATCAGTGGGCAAATTAAGTAAATTCTTTCTGCCTTATGTGTAATGAAGAGAGGAAAAAACACCTTTCCCACATTTAAGGTAGTCCTAGTCTTAACAAACACGAGAACTATGAAATCCACAGAGACCCTTTATGACCTTTGCAAGTTATTTCACTCATTTTGTAGCTCTTCAAACCAGAATAGAATCCATAAAGTCTTAAAATACGAAGACAAACAAGTCTCAACTCCTACTAAGATTTTACTTAAAATATATAATTTTTATTAACATGTTTTTGTCATTCTACTTTTAATCTTACCCTTATCTGTTCAGTAGAGCTGCTGCTAAGCTCATCTCCAGATTCAGAATCTTGATGTATCCTTTCTGAGCCTTCTCCAGCTGAATCACAAGACTGTTCCTGGGAGAAGCTGGTTTTCTCTATGTCCAAGAACTCTGGACCAGGAAAGTGACCAAATAAGCGCGTCCGATTCTGGCTGGAAACTTTAGGAGAATGTGAGTCACTGTTGAATTTTCCATTGTTATGGGTCAGGTCCAGGCATAGGTTGAGCGTCTGCCCTGGATTGTAACTGGGTCCAAAATTCTGATTGGCATCACGAATAAGACCTGTTCCTTGAACAGAGGATGAAGGCTTTCCAAAACTTGAAAGCTCAGGCAATTTGTTCACATTTTCAGTAGATCTCTGAAGATGCAGACTCTGTACCATTTTCATAGAATTATTTGGCAGTCCAACTGCCTGTTTAACAGGTGGCATCAGAGCTTTGCGGGGGACCTCCCTAACATACTGTGCTGGCACATAGAACGCTTTGGAATTCTCATCGGGTTTGACCTGCCACCAGTCATCATTGGTCTTCTTCACCAAGATGTACCGCTCCCCTTGTTTTATCACAATTTTTCTGTCTTTTGCTTCATATTCATAATCATATTCCACTTCAATATACACTTGTCCTGGAACAATCTTCCCACTTCTGTCAGCCATTTTTATTCAGTAATATTCACCTCTCAAAAAGGATAGTATGCCACATTATGGCTTGCTGCATTAATATAGCTATTTTATGGAGGAAAAGAATAAAGAAAAAAAATTAATATAATCAGGATTTCGTATTTACTCACAAACACCACAGAACAAATGCCATTTAAGAAACATTACCTTCAAATATCAAACCCCAGAGAGTAAACATGTCCAATATCATATATATTGCCCTACAGTTAGAGATACTTTCATTCTAATTATAATCTGTATTTTTCAGTTATGACCCAAAGGAAAACTAATGATTAGACCACTGAACACCCTAAGCAGCCCAACATAACACTATCAAAACTGACAGATGAGAAACATTTTCCTAGTTTTCATGACCACTTTAAACCTCCTTCACTTTCTTAGAAAGGCTCACTAAAAACTCATATGAATCAGCCATTTCCTGATGGCCAGGCACCAAGCTAGGTTCACTATATGCATCACCAACACAAATTTTAACATTAGAGCTGACCTTCAATAACCTGCATTAAAATTTTACTCTTTATTTTCCAGAAAGATTAGGAAGATTATTAGTGGGGTTGGGAGATCATGAGAGGGTGATGGGGGAGGGGAACATGAGTAATGTACAATGATATGCACATATGGAAATGCCAAATGAAACATTAACTCATACACTAACTAAAAATAATTACTAATAAAAAATGAAAAAAGATGATTAGTGAGCTTAAACAACAATCCAGTTAAACAGTTAATATCCAGTTAAACAAGTTTAGTTTCCTACTATAAAAGGAAAAAAAAACAGCACTGTTATCACTAGGCAAAACAAACACAACAGATGAAGAAAAGAAAATGCTGGTTTACTTCTTATCTTTACTCAGTAGGACTACAATCCTTTTTAGATTGAATTTCACAAATCGCAACACAGAACCAGTTTTTTATGTGTAAATGTTAAAAAATCTACTTCCTCCTCCAATTCAAAGTCTATTAGAAATAGCCCTAAGAATGCTTGAGAAATCTAGTATTCACCTTTATTTCAGTACCACTTCCAAGTTTTTAAATGCTGAGAACACAGCATGCAAAGTTCAAACCAAGCACAGCATCTCAATATTGCTGCAACTTGAGTATATCAGTTCCCAAATGCTGCCGGATGAACTGTGTCCACCAAAGATATGTTCAAGCCCTAACCCCAATACCTGTGAATGTGACTGCATTGGAAAACTGTGTCTTTACAAATGTAAAGAAGAGGATATATTTGATTAAGATGAGAACCAAAGCCCAATGACAGCTAAGGAGGGAGTGAGATTTTGGGTGACAGAAGAGACAAACAGAAGACGATCATGTGAAGACAGAGGCAGAAACTGAGTGAATGCCAAAGATGGCCAGCAACCATATGCTAGGAAGAGGGAAGGAAGGAATCTTCCCCAAAGTCTTTGAAGAGCAAACATATTACCAACTCTGAATTTAGACTTGTAGCCTTCAGACCTTTGAGAGAATATTTGGTTAGTGTAAAGAGGTCACTAAATTGACAGGACCACTGTCATCTTAGGTAGCCCCATTTCCTGAGAAACTGTATACAGGAAGAATTTTTTAACAGTCTGATTTTAACTGCCTGAAGCCTGATTAATTGTTAATTCTTAACCATTGATTGTCTGTTATCCCTCTATACCAACCTACCTGCACAATCTATGGAACTATTACCTGAGTGATTGTCTGTTATAAGACTGCTTGGGTTTTTGGTTTTTTTTTGTGCTTTGTTTTCGCGCCAACCACTTACATAAATCATACCAGGAACTTAGAGATTGTATACAAATCACACACGGGAACTCAGAGATTGAATACAAATCATACGACTTGGAGATTGTAAACTTGCCAAAATTTGCCGCTATAGGCCCCTACCAACTGTTTCTTGAGGCCACAAGTTTTTGAGAGACAGTCCTCCGTGGCCATCAGCTCAATAAAAGACTCCCTTTAATTGGCTTTTTGCTCCTTGTAGTGTATTTCTGATCTCAGGTTACAACAGTTAGTTAGTTATTGGTTTATTTATTTATTTATGAGATAGGGTATCATTGTATAGTCCAGGCCAGCCTGGAACTCAAAATCCTCCTGCCTCAGCCTCCAGAGTGCTGGGATTATAGCGGTGTACCACCACACCCAGTGAAAGAATAAATTTCAGTTGTTTAAAGCCACCCTCTTTGCAGTACAGGCTGAGCATTCCTAATCCAAAAATCCACAGCACCACCAAAACTGAAACTTTACGAAGACCAATATGATAGTACAAGTGGAAAACTCCACACCTGTCCTCATGTGATGGGTCACAGTTAAAATGCAAGGGCAAAAAAAAAAAAAAAAAAGCCCATGCAAGATTGCCTTTAGGCTATGTGTATAAGATATACATTAAACATAAATGAACTTCATGTTTAGGCCTGGTTCCCATCTCCAAGATATTTTATTATGTATATGCAAATATTTCAAAATCTGAAAAAATCTGAAGTCTGAAACATTTCTGCTCCCAAGCATTTCAAATAGGGGAACTTCAATCTGTACTTTGTTACTGTAGCCCTACTGAACTAATACATCAATTCAATGCTCAGTGATGCCAATGCTATGGCAAACCGAGATTTACTAAAAATATATAACCCAGGGTTCCATAACAACCTACCAATTTTCCTCAGTACCCAAGTACTGACCATATTATTGTACACTATATGTACAGGATGGGAGAAGGATGTGGCAATCCACTCCCAAAGCAATCCCAAAACAATCAGCCACTGAAAACCCTATGAGGGTTGCTGTGAGTTGGACCTGACTTGACAGCACTTAACAACAACAATATGTATAGAAACAATCATTCTCCTAAGGTTAATTTTCTTCTCTAAGATAAAGCTTGCAAGCCTAAGTTGTAAATTAATTACTGATACAATTTCAGTAATTAAAATTTATTTCTAGACAAACTACTTGAGTAACAAATTTAATACAATAATATTGTGTCAAAAAATGAAAAGAAAAAACTTACGTTGGAAGAAGGAGATACAAATATCTGGTGTTACATTTAAACCTACAAAATTAAAAAAAAAAAAAGTATTAACTTTAACCAAGACTCCTTAAAGAAGACGAAGCATAAATTGTTCCTTATAATTTTAGAAGCATAACTTTTCTACAATAGCTGTAAGAAACAGAAGACAGTGTTATATATAGTGACTGTCAGGAACAACCCTCCAAACATGTATAATTACAAAGAGCCACTGAGGTCAGCTTTACTACGGCTCTTGTCTGCTTCACATCCATTGTTTCAACTTTATTTCTGTCCCTTTCTTTTTTTTCTGGCAAAGAGGAATACCTTTTAAAACTTCGGATTATTTGAGAAACAACTTTGGTAAAATTGTTAAAATGACAGAACTGCTTTTTATGTTTACAGTATTGAGTGGGCAAAGAGAATGAGAATACAGGTTAAAAGTTATTGGAAGTCCTAAAATATTTCCCCCTAGATTACTCAAAGAGAAACAGACCTTTACATGAAGCATTCTAAACTTAGCCAAATGATCAAACTTAGCAACACCAATCATAAAATAATCTGATGATACATTTCTAATGTGATGAAATATGAAATAAAACATACAGAATGTCACCTATGTGATACCTATGCTGTACTCCTATCACAAGCATTACTTTACCTTAACAGTAATTAAGAAATAATCAAATCCAGAAAGTGAGACATTCTGTTAGGTAACAGACCGGAGCTCCTCTGAAGAGTCAATGTCACCAAAAACAAAATAGAGGGAGATTCCTCAAGACTAAAAAAGATTACAGGCACATTAACAAGCAAATGTAGCTGGTGGTCTAATGTACCACACCCAAAATCTACTTCCTGTTCTACTTTAGCCTCATCTCATTAAATTTGCTCATGCTATGGTTCTTCCCATCACAATAACCTGAAATTCTAACCATCAAAAAATTCAGTCTTTTACTGCCATGTATTATTAGTTACTCTGTGCTATGCTGCTGTTAGGTGCCATCAAGTCAGGTCCAACTCACAGGGACCCTATGTATAACAGAACGAATCATTCCCCAACACTGTGCCATGCCCAACATTATTGTCAGTGCTTCTCTGCTATTCACAGAGTTTCCAATGGCAGACTGTTTTAGGAGTGGGTTTCCAGATCCTTCTTCCTAGCCTGCAGCACCTGGTATTCCCAGGCAGTCTCCCATCCAAGGACTTAACCAGGCCAACCCTGCTTAGCTTCTTACCAGGCAGGATCGGATGCTAGGGTGCTATGGCTGAAGACACTCTGTGCTTTAATCCTACATAAATTTTCCCTACAACTTTTCAAAATTTCACATGGGATTACAGTCATGCATTGCATAACACCATTTCATTCAGAGACTACATATAAACTAGTGGTCCCATACAACTATCATGGAGCTGAACAATTCCTATCATACCATCTTAACACTGCGGTGCAATGCATTATTCATGCTTGTAGTGATGCTGGGGTATAAAATCTACCACATAGTATGCCTTCTATTAAGTACCTTTTATTAATTTGTTCAAAAGTTAACTGTAAAATACTCTGCAGTGGTGCCTATTTGCAATCACAGCAACTCAGGAGGAAGAGCCAGGAAGATCTTGACTTCAAGACCAGAGGTAGCCTGCATAACTTAGTGAAATTGTAACTCAAAATATATACATATATATCTACACACACATACATATGTATATATGTATGTTGTTGTTAGGTGCCCTCGAGTTGAGTCCAACTCATAGCAACCCTATGTACAGCAGAATGGAATAATCCCCAGGCACAGGATCTTATTAATGTTTTAGCCCACTGTTGCAGAAACTGTGTCATTACATCTAGTGGAGGGTTTTCCTGTTTGCATTGATCTGCCACTCTGCCAAACATTATGTTCTTCTCCAGGGATTGGTCTCTCCTGACCACATGTCCAAAATCCATAAGACGCAGTCGCCACCCTTGCTTCCAAGGAGCACTCTAGATGCATTTCCTCTAGGACAGATCTGTTGGTTTTTCTGGCAGTCCATGGTATATTCAATATTTGTCTCCAGCACCATAATTAAAAAGCACCAATTCTTCGCCTGTCTCCCTTTTTCAATGTCCACCTTTTACATCCATATGATACAACTGAAGATACCATGGCATGAGTCAGGTGCATCTTCCTCTTCGGTGAGATATCTTTACTTTTCAATACTCTAAAGAGATCTTTTGCCACAGCTTTTCCCAAAGCAATATGTCTTTTCATTTCTTGACTGCTGTTTTCACAGGTGTTGATTATAGAACCAAGGAAAGCAAAATTGCGGACAACTTCAATCTTTCCTCCATTTATTTTGAAGTTGTATGCTGGCCCAGTTGTAAGGATTGTTTTGTTGACGCTGAGCTGCAATCCATACTGAAGGCTATGTTCTTTGATCTTCATGAATAAATGTTTTAAATTCTCTTCACTTTCAGCAAGCAGAGTTGTGTCATCTGCATAATGCATATCGTTAATGAATCTTCCTCCAATCCTGATGCCATGTTGTTCTTCATAAAGTCCAGCTTTTCGGATTCTGTGCTCAGCATAAAAATTGAAGAGATATGGTGAAAGGATACAGCCCTGACGCACACATTTCTTGACTTTAAACCAAGCAGCGTTTCTTTGTTCTTTTCCCGAAGACTGCCTCTTAATCCATGTACAGATTCCTCATGAATACGATTAGATGTTCTGGTATTCCTATTCTTCACAGGGTAATCCATAATTTGTTATGATCCACACCATCAAATGCCTTTGCATAATCAATAAAACACAGATAGACATCTTTCTGATATTCTCTGCTTTCAGCTAAGATCCATCTGACATCAGCAATGATGTCCCCTGGTTCTCCATCCTCTTCTGAATCTGGCTTGATTTTCCAACAGCTGCCTGTCTATATACTGCTGCAGTTACTTTTGAATGACCTTTAGTGAAACTTTGCTTGCATGTAATATTAATGATATCATTTGATACCTTCCATATTCAGTTGGCTCCCCTTTTTTGGTAATAGGCACAAATATACATCTCTTGTAGTCAGTTGGCCAGGTAGCTATTTTCCAAATCTTTTGGCATTAACATGTTAGCACCTCCAGTGCTGAATCTGTTTGTTGAAATATCTCTATTGGTAATCCATCAACTCCTGGAGACGTGTTTCACCAATTCCTTGAAGGCAGCTTCTACTTCATCCTTCAATACCATTGGTTTCTCATCATAGGTAATCTCTTGAAATGGTTGATTATCCACCAATTCTTCTTTGTATAATGAATCTTTGTACTCTTTCTATCTTCCTTTAATGTTTCCTGCATCATTTAATATTTCCTCTACAGAATCTTTCACTATTGCCACTCAAGGCTTGAATTTTTTCTTCAATTTCTTAAGCTGAGAAAAAAGAGTGTGTTCTTCCCTTTTGGTTTTCTGTCTCCAGTTCTTTGCATATGTCATTAAAATATTTGTTTTTGTCTTCTTGAGCTGCCTTTTGAAGTTTCTGTTTAGTTCCTTAACTTCATCATGTCTTCCTTTTACTTTAGCTGCTCAATGTACGCATATATGTGTGTATGTGTGTGCATATATATATATTGTTGTTGTTGTTGTTGTTAGGTGCCGTCGAGTCGGTATCCGACTCATAGCGACCCTCTGTACAACAGGGGAAACACTATTGTCAGTGCTTCTCTGCTGTGCATAGGGTTTTCAATGGCAGATTGATTTTTTTTGGGGAGGGGGTTGCCAGGTCCTTCTCCCAAGCCTACAGCTTCTGGTGTTCCCAGGTGGTCTCCCATCCAGGTACTAACCAGGCCCGACCCTGCTTAGCTTCGGAGATCTGATGGGATCAGATGCCACAGGGCTACAGCTGCAGGCTCATATATATATATATATACACACACATACATATACATACATATACATACATAAAGACTTGGGGTGCAGCCAAGTAGCAGAACACGTGCCAAGTATGTGAAAGACCCTGGGTTCAACTCCCAGTACCACAAAAAAAGAAAAAAATAGTGTGTCATGTTATGCTAAAACAACCCTCATATTTGCTGGGTTTACAGCATCTCCCACTGCATCAAGAGGTCACATAAACTGACCAAGTTGGTATAAGCAGACCATATGTTGAAATCACTGAATGAAAGATTTCTCACAATGCACCCTGTTAAGTGACCAATGATTATGCTAATCTTGGATGACTTGGGGTTTTCTTTTATCTAGGGAAGAAAATAACTTAAGAAATATCTTTGAAGATATGGAGATGAGTAAGAGAACACGCAGCTACTTTTCAGAAGGTTACTGTAGCTCAGATATATTAGAATTGCTCAGACATTGCATAATTTCATGCCAGTGGGAGAGAGACTGGGGGCTGGGGAACCACCATGGGTTAAAGGCCAATCCATGTCCAATCTCTTTCCCCGTCAGGATTTACCATTACACGTTCCCTTGTTGTTGTTTTGTTGTTAGGTGCCGTGGAGTCGGTATCCGACTCATAGCGACCCTCATAGGGTTTTCAATGGCTGAGTGCTTCGGGATTGCCTTGGGAGTGGATTGCCAGGCCCTTCTCCCATTTTTGCGGTGCTGGGAATTGAACTCGGGGCCTCAGAGACTGCAGCGCAGCGCTCTACCCACTGAGCTAAATCCCAGCCCTACACGTTCCCTAGTGAACACAAAGATAAATACGGAGGAGAAGTTAGGGAGAAAGATCAGGATTAGGTAGGTTAAGGAAAGCAGTTCTACTACTTCAATGTAAGACAGCCCACCCATGGTTTTAGTTAAAGGCAATGAGAAGTGGGAGGGAAGGCAGGCAAGTAGTTAAAAGACAATCCACATAGAAGAGTTGTTAGATATGAAGGCAGTAAGCAAGAGTGTACACAATGGAAAACCATAACAGAAGCTGAGGTAGACTATTTGTCAAAACAGGTGAGGAGTGGGGAGTGAAAATGTGAAAACCCCTAAGAGAAACTATGAAAATCATAAACATCTAGAAAGCTGCACAGTGGGCATGATGTATTACGATCCAAGGACTAGAAAAATTTAGATAAAAATGAGAGGTGTTATTATAAACTATGGATTCAAAGGGAACTAAAGAAAACTAAAATAATTTTGGGGCAGCTCTAAAACATTAGCTCTAAGTAAAAATTATCTGCAAATATGGAAAATTTATATTGTTTTTATTTAAAAACAATTAAAACAAAAGCCTACCATTTAATTTTTCCTCTATTCCTTCAATCTCTGGATTCTTCATTTAGATTAGAGTGAACACTGTTTATCCTGATACCTGAACCGCAAGTATTTTTGATTAGGATCTTACTAAACTACAAAGCCCTCCCACCACAAAACTCCTCTAACTGAAATCTGTTCCCTATTTATCACCACATTCCTTCACCCATGTTCATCCCACACACAACTACTAAGCACCCAACCACCAGGATATATAAAGTTTTTGTGTATCTACTGCCTAGTACCCCTCACTGCTTTTCTTAGCCCATGTAGGCTTTTCATGTCTCCTACCAGTCTTCTTCCTCCCTTATTCTGATCCCTTCTTCCTCTTGTTTCAAAAAGAACAGATACACAGGCACACACCTACACACGCACAGGTCTGTTTCCATCTTTTACTTCTCTACCCCAAGCCAGATACAGAACTTTCTATCATTTTGTTTTATAATCTAATAGCCTCTTCTTTCCATCTGCCAATTTTTCAAAATTGTCTTTCCCACGTAAACTACTAAGAAGCCTACCACAAATTATAAAGCTCAGCTAATGTTCTCTTCCTCCCCCAGGACATCTGTTTTAACCAAGTAGGTAGATCAAAAAAAAAAAAAAAAAAAAGTAAACAAGTAAACAAGATCTTAAGGGAAATGTAGTAAATCCATCCATAATTAAGAAGTTTACAGTTTAAGATCAACCCAGATATGTACAACCTATTCAGCAATTCTAATATCATGAATAGTAATATGCTTCACATAAATACTAAGCAATTAAAAAATGCCACAGTTTAAACACTGATTCTTGGCAGTAAATCTTCCAAATAGGTTTTTAAACCTAAAGTTAATAGTTCAAGGCTGGGGATGTAGCTCAGTGGTAGAGCGCTTCCTAGCCTGTGTGAGGCCCTGGCTCCCATCCTCAGCACCATAAAGATAAGCAAATAAAAAATAATTAAATTAATAAGCCCTGAGTAGGCACCTACTAATCAATTAAACTTAAGGAACACAACAAAAAACAGAATAATTCAAGCAGTAGTTCTAGCAGAAGAAATTATCCCACCAAAAAATATTCTAAGTTGTACACTTAAAAAGAAATCACAGGGCATTATTATGCCCTTAAAGTTTTTCTTAAATGACTCCTGCTCTCCTAGAACAATAGATATACAATATAAAATATTTCTCATCTGAATTTCAACAGGCTAAAGAAGGAAAGGAAGATATAGGAAGGAAAAGGAAAATATTATAAACCAGTCTGGCTATTAAAAAAATGGCAAAAATAGAATACAGGAAGTAATTGGGTAGCTGGAAACTAGTAGAGAACACAATCAAGTGGAAACCAGTAAAGGAAATTCAAAATCACGATTTAATTTGAAACAAAAATGAAGAAACAGCAAAGGAAATATTTAGGGAAGCCAATAGGTTTTAATAAAAAATGAAATTTGCACGAGGTATTTTAGAAAGCTTTGTGCATGAAATGTTAGAAATGAAATGATATCAATCATTTTTTCTTGGATTGTTTTAAAATGGAGAAAATACTCCAATTCAGTGGCTGGGTGCAGAGCACCTGCCTAGCATGGACAAGGGTATAGGTTTGATTCGAGCATCAGGAGAAGGGAGAAAAAAAAAAAGTGATTGTAAAACAGAATTTAAATTACTTTATACCTACCTACTCAAAAAACACAAGTCATTAATCACATAGCTCTTACAGATCCCTCTTTTTAAAGTAAATTTCCCTCTCTCTCTTTCTTCTTCTTCTTTTTTTTTTTGGGAGACAGGATCTTGCTAAGTTGTCCAGGCTGGTCTTGAACTTGCAATGCAGCCCAGGCTGGTCTCAAACTTTTGGTACCCCTGCCTCAACCCCTTGAGTAACTAGGCTTACAAGCATGTAGTATTAAAAAGTTGCTGGGGCATGGTGGCACATGCCTTTAATCCCAGTGACTCAGGAGACAGAAGCAGGAGGATCCAAAGTTCGAAGCTAGAGGCAGCCTGCGTAATTTAGTGAGACCCTAACTCAAACTACAAAGTAAAAAATGGGCTGTGGGTAAGGCTCAGTGGTTCAATGCTCACGAAAAAGCAAGCATGAGGCCTTAGGTTCAACTCCCCAGTAACCAACCCCCCAAAAAAAGTAAAGCTGGGTGCGGTGGTACACACCTGTAATCCCAGCAACTAGGGAGGCAGAGGCAGGAGGATCTCAAGTTCGAGACCAGAGGCAGTCAGCGTAATTTAACAAGACCCTGTCTCAAAAGTAAAAAGGGCTAGAGGTGCAGCTCAGTAGTAAAGTGCCTGCAAAGCATGCAAGCATAAGGCCCTGGGTTCAACCCCCAGTACCACCAAAAAAAAAAAAAAAAAAAAAAAAAAGTCAACATTCATGCTTTTTAAAAGCTGAAAAATAGCACTTAGGTAGCACAAATGATAAACTATTACTACCCATTTCTCAGAGTTTGCTTTCTTCTACGACAGAAAAAAAAAACACCTCTGTAATTCACAATCTTTATTCAAATTTAAATTTTTAACAAAAAGTTAACCAATACTAAAATTAAAAGATGGTATCACTATACCCAAACTACAGTAGAAAGCAGATCAATTATTTAAAAACAAAGCAAAACAAACAAAAACACAACAAAAAGTGTTGGCAAGAGTACTAGCAATGGAACATTCACATGGAGCTACTACAACTGCTAAATGGTACAGTCAGTTCAGCAGTTTCTTATGAACATAATTTCCTGTAGACTGTATTCTGGGCCATGCAACAAGTCTCAACAAATTTAAAAACACTAATATCATACAAAGTATATTCTCTGACTACAATGAAGTTAAGCAACAAAGTCATAAAAAAGTATCTTAAAACCCCCAAAATGCAGGCTGGGTATGAAGCTCAGTAGCAGAGTAGAAGCTTAGCAGGACCTGGGTTACACCTTAAGTATGACAAAAGACAACAAAAAAGTTGTTATTGTCTAAACAACACACTTCTAAGTAACACTGGAGTCAAAGAGGAAACCAAACAGGAAATGTGAACTGAATGAAATGTATACATAACCCCTCAAAATTTGGGAGATGCACTCATATAGTACTCAGACAAAATTTATAGCACTAAATGCCAATGTTAGAAAAGAAATAAGGTCTCAAATCAGTGACACACTAAGAAACTAAAGAAAGGTAAATAAGATCCAAAATTGTTGCTGCTGTTGTTAGGTGCCATCAAGTCATGTCAGACTCACAGCGACACTGATAGGGTTTTCAATGGCTGATTGTTTCGGGATTGCCACGGGAGTGGATTGCCACATCCTTCTCCCATGTTTGTGGTGCTGGGAAACAAACTCTGGACCTTAGAGACTGCAGAGTGGTGCTCTACCAACTGATTAGCAGAAGAAACAGTAAGATTAAAGCTGGGCATAGTGGCGTACACCTATGATCCCAGAACCCAGGAGGCTGAGGCAGGTGGATCAGTGCAAGTTTGAGGCCAGCCTGGACTACACAGCAAGACCTTGGACTACACAGCAAGACCTTGTCTCACACACATACACCCCCCCGCCACACACACACCAAGGAAAGGAAAAGAAAGGGAAGGGGAGGGGAGGGGAGGGAGAGAAAAAGAAAAAATTAGAGGAAATCAATGAAACCTGATTTGGTTCTTCAAGATCAGCAAACTGATAGTCATATACAGCCAAATGGTTCAGAAACAAAAGGGAAAAAGACATAACTTATCAACATCAAGAAGGATACTACGGACATATCCATAGGTTCTAAAGACATCAAAAGGAAAGTAAGAGAATAGGTGGGTGCCATGGTGTACACCTGTAATCCCAGCAACTCAAGAGACTGAGGAAGGAGGATCAGGAGTTTAAGACAGGGATTTAGCTCAGTTGGTAGAACACTGCTCTACAGTCCCTGAGGTCCCAAGTTCGATTCCCAGCACCGCAAAAAACAGGAGAAGGATATGGCAATCCACTCCTGAGGCAATCCCAAAACAATCAGCCATTGAAAACCCTATGAGGGTCACTATGAGTCGGACACAACTTGACAGAACCTAATAACAACAACACACAACTTAAAAAGGCACTGTTTCAAAAAAAAAAAAAATTAAAAAGGCAGCTGGAGATGCAGGTCGGTGGCAGAGCACTTACCTGGCACACAAGAGGCCCTAGGTTCAACCCCTCAGCATAGCAAAAAAAGAAAAAAGAGGGGAAAAAGCAATATTATGAATAACTTTATGCCAATAAATTCAATAACTTGGACAAATTTCTTAAAAGACAAAAATTACCAAAACTTGCTCAAGAAGAGACAGATCACCTAAACACGCCTACATTTACTCAGTAAACTAATTGTTGTTGTTAGGTGCTATCCATCATAGCAACAGGGTTTTCAATGGCTGACTGCTTCCAGATTGCTTTGGGAGTGGATTGCCATGTCCTCCTCCCGTTTTAGTGATGCTGGAAATAGAACCCAGATCCTCAGAGTGTGCAGCAGAGCACTATTACCAACTGAGCTAAACCCAGCCCCAGTAAACTGAATGAGTCTTTAAAAGCTAACCATAAAAAGAACTCCCAGTTGAAATGGTTTCATTGGTGAATTTTATTAAAAATGTAAGGAAGTTAACAATGCTACAAAAACCTCCTAAAGCAAACTGAAGCAGACGTAAAGTACAAAACTCATTCTATAATGTCAGCATTATACTTATAACAACACTAAAGACATCACAGGAAAAACAGTAATTATAAACTAATACCAACATCAGTTAGGAATGCAGATGCAAAAGTTGCCAATCCAACTGTAGCAAATTGAATCCAGCAATATTTTTAAATTGTAATGTATAATCAAGAACAGTATAAAGTTGAACATTCAAAAATCAATCCATTAAATACTATAAAACAGAACTCAATTAAAAAATGGGCAAAACACCTTAACAGATATCCCACCAAAGATGAAAGACAGCAAATAAACACACAAAGGTAGGATCCACACCATAAGCCATCAGGTAAAAGTGAATTAAAATGAAATACCACTACATACTTATTGTTATTGCTAAGTGCAGTCTAGTAGGTCTCCAACTCATAGCAACCCCATGTACAACAGAAAAAATACTATTGTTGCTTCTTTGCTATTCAGAGAGTTTTCAATGGCTGATGTTTTGGGGGGACTGGGTTGCCAGGTCCTTCTCCCAAGCCTACACCACCTAGTGTTTCCAGGAGGTCTCCCATCCAAGTACTAACCAGGCCCAACCCTGCTTAGCTTTCCAGATCTGACAGGGTGGGATGCCACAGTGGTTCGGCTGTAGGCACATACTTATTAGAAAGCCAAAATCCAGAACACTGATAATACCCAGTGGTGGTCAAGCTGAGGTTGTGGAGCAAAATGACTCTCAGTCATTGCTGATGGGGTTGTGAAATGCTACCACCACTATGAAAGAAACTCTCACAATTTCTTTCAAAACTAAACATACATACTCTTAGCATACAATCCAGCAATCATGCTCCTTGGTATTTACCTGAAGAAGTTGGAAACTTAAGTCTACCCAAAAATATGCACACAGATGGTTTCAGCTTTATTCATAACTACCAAAACCTGGAAGCAACAAAAATACCCTTCAGCAGGTGAATGGATAAACAAGCTGTGAGATATTCATACATTTTGCAGGGGAGGGGGGTTGTCAGGGTCTCTGCATGTAGCACAGGCTAGCCTGGAACTCACTATGTAACCTAGGTTGGCCTCAAATTTGAGATCTCTTGCCTCAGCCTTCCAAATTCTGGGATTATAATATGCAATGAAATACTATTTAGCACTAAAAAGAAATGAGCTACCAAGCCACAAAGACATGGAGGAAGCTTAAATTCATTATTACTAAATGAAAGAAGCCAATCTGAAAAGGCTACATACTATATGATTCCAAGTATATAACATTGTGCAAAAGGCAAAACTATAGAGACAGTAAAAAAGATCAGTAAAGGAAAAAAAAAAAATCAGTGATTGTCAGGGGTTAAGAGGGAAGGAAGGGATAAGGAGCTGCAGCACAAAGGATTTTAGCGGTAGTGAAGGTACTCTGTATGTTATAAAGTTTGGATACATGGCATTATACGTTCATCCAAACTCACAGGCTGGCCCAGGCTAGCCCAAACTCTGGATCCTCTTGTCTCTACCACCCAAGTGCTAAGATTACAGGTAAGCAACACCACACTCAGCTTTGTCAAAGGTTTCTTTAGAAGAACACAAACAACATGAAAAAAAGAAATCTAACCAGATTTCATCAAAATTAAAATTTTTTTCAGAGTGCTCTTCCAGGGTTCCCTAGGCATGTGTCCAGATGTTTAGTCCTGGGGCAGCAATTATCCCAACAAAAAGGAAGGAGTGAGGAAGATGCTAATTATTCAAAACTATCCAAGTCCATTTTGTCTTGTTTGAGATACTGTGTTTAATTTAATGCTTTAGTTCTAATTTGGTGCATCATCAAGATTCTATTTGAAGCCACCTCCCCTCCCCCGATAGCATAAGGCTATTATCCTACAGGATGTTACAATTGCTTCCACAGCCAGAATTCACAGGTACCGAAATTCAAAGGTTCCTCTCTCCACTGCACTGAATAACTCACCTGTGTTTGGCTTCTCTTCTAACAACTTTAAACACAGGTCATAATCCCTAAGGGCAAAATGCTTCCATCAGAAAACAATTATTTCCACTATCCTACAAATAGAGGCCTCCTGTTGATCATTGGAAAGACACCACTAAGAAACTGAATCACACTACAGATCTGGATAGTATACTTGCAAAATACATTTCAACAAAAGCCTCTTATCTAGAATATAAAAAGAACTTACAAGTTAATAATAGGAAGACAACTAGCCCAATAAAAATCAGGCAAAAAGCCACGCAGTGGTGCACACTTGGAATACCAGTGACTCAGGAGGCAAACGCAAGAGGATTTCCAGTTTAAGGCCAGAGGCAGTCTGGGTAATTTAGCAAGACCCTGTCTCAAAATAAAAAGTAAAACAATGAGCTGGGGGGGGGGGGGCAGTTCAGTGGTAGAGCATTTGCAAACCATGCATAAGGCCCTGGGTTCAACCCCCAAATATGGAGGAAAAAAAAAGGTAACAGATTTAAACAGATACTTAGTCCAGTTAAGTTCTACAGGTGGTAAATAAGCTCATGAAAAAAAAAAATACCCAACATCCTTATAATCAGAGAAATTAATATTTAAAAAACAGAAATAGCACCACACATCTACTGGAATGGCCATAATAGTGTTTCTGAGAATATGGAGCTACTGGAACTCACACACACTGCGAATAGGGATGGCATGACCACTTAGTGTAGATTTCGCAGATGCTTAAAAATTTAAATGTGCATCTACCACATGACTCAGGGATTCTATTCTTATGCATTCCCCCAAGAAAAATGAAAGCGTATTTACACACAAGGACAGCTGCTTTATTTGTAACAACTGAAAACAACCCAAATGTCAATCAGTAAGTGAATGAAGTAATTGTGGTATACCCATGGAATGGAATATTACTACATAAGAAAAAGAAATAAACTAACAATACATATAACTAAGTGGATGAATCTCAAAATAATTTTGCTGGGATTAAAAACCCAGTAAAGTACATGAGTCCATCTGCATAAAATTCTAGAAAATGTAAATTACAGGTAATTTGTAGTGACAGAAAGCAAATCAGTAGTTGCCAGGGAACAAGAAAAATGAACTACAAAGAAACTCAAGGAAATTTTAGGGAAGTAATAGGTAAGTTCATTATCTTGACAATGCCAATGCTTTCTGTATTAGTCAATTTCCCATTAGTACAATCTCTGAGGCTGGGTACTTTGCTTATTCAGCTCACAGTTCTGGAGCTTAAAGGGTATGGTACCAACATCGGCTAGGCTCTGGTGAGGACCTCAGAGGAGACAACTTCCCAAGTGTGGAAGAGAGATCACGTGGTGAGGGAGGAAGCCAAAGTGTGTTAGGGAGGGGCCAAGTTTGATCTCTTAGAACAACCCTCTCTCAACAACTAACAAGGTCCCATAAGAATTACATCAATTCTTTCTAAGGTCAGTGCCTTCAATGATCTAATTAGTTCCACTAGGCCCCATCTTAGGGCTGGGATTTAGCTGAGTTGGTAGAGTACTCACTCTGTGCAACTATGAGCCCTTGGATTCAATTCCCAGCTCTATAAAAACAGGAGAAGGATTTGGCAGCCCACTCCCCAAATGTTGTTGTTAGGTGCCGTCAAGTCGGTATCCGACTCATAGCGACCCTCATAGGGTTTTTAATGGCTGTTTCGGGATTGCCTTCGGAGTGGATTGCCAGGTCCTTCTTCCATTTGCGCGGTGCTGGGAATTGAACTCGGGACCTCAGAGACTGCAGCGCAGCGCTCTACCAACTGAGCCAAATCCCAGCCCTAAATGATCAGCCATCAAAAACCCTATGAATAGCAGAGAACCACTGACATTGTGCCAGACATGGCACAGTGTCAAGGAGTTTTTCGTCCTGTTGTACATAGGCTCACTATGAGTCAGACCCAACTCCGACGGCACCTAACAACAGGCCTCACCTCTTAAAGACTCCATTTCATTTCCCAACACCACTGCACTGAAGATCAAGCTCCAACACAAGAACCCTCAGGGCCACTCAAACCATATTCAAACTACAGTATGTTGACAGGTATATACCTATGTCTAAACTCACCAAATCACACATTTAATATGTGCAGTTTATTACACAACTATTATACCTCAATAAAACTGTTCAACGAAACCCTGACAATACAAACTGAAACAACCAGGTAGCATTACTCATTTACCAAAATGACCTTTAAAAAAATACAAGAAATTATTTTGTGTGGTAAGAACATCAGCAACTGGAACTCACATTGCTGATGGGAATGCAAAATAGTACCACCACAGAAAACAATTTGATAGCTCCTAATAAAGTTAAACACACTATATGACCTAGCAATCCCTCTTCTAAGTTCTTGCCCAAGAGATACAGAAATTTAAGGCTCCACAAAGGTCTTACATGAACATTCATAATTGCCCTAAATTGAAAACATCTCAAAGGTCCATAAGCCAGCAAATGCCTAAACAAACTGTGGCACATCCCTCTTTAAAATACAGACAAAATAATACAAACCTCAACAGATGCTTGTGAGAAAAGAAAATGTGAAAAAAGTACTAAGTAACTTATAAAGCATGATAGACAGTACCACATTAATCACTGCTTGCATGAGAAAGCAAAAGCTGTAATACCAGGAAAACCCAAATCATATAGTATGTAGCCTTCTGTGTCTGACTTGCTTCCATGAGAATAATGCTTTTAAGATTCATCTGTGTTGTTGTATGGATCTGTAGTTCATTCCTTTTTATTGTTTAGTTTCATATATTTTAATATATGTATAGTATATCTCAATAAAACTGGAATTTTTTTTTTGAAACAAGGCGCAAAGGCACATGCCTGTAATCCCAGCGACATGGGAGGCTGAGACAAGAGAACCATAGGTTTGGGTCCAGAAGGCAGCCTATATAATTTAGTGAGACCCCATCTCAAATGTAAAATAAAAAAGGGGCTGGGGCACATCTCAGTGGTGGAGCACCTACCTGGCATGCATGAGGCCCTGGTTCAACTCTCAGTACCAACAAAATAAAACAATACAAACAAAACAAAACAAAATAAAACAAAACAAAATAAAACAAAAACCTGAAATTAAAAAATAATAATAATGCATAGCAAAAGGCAGGTAATTTTACAGCCAGCTCTCAAAGATACCATTTGAACCTCCTGATATATTCTAAATTCTGTTTCAAATAAGGAAAAGAGCACAGAATTCAGGTTCAGAGGCCTGATATCTAAATCTAGGTTCTGCATTTATCAGTTCTCAGACCCTGGGCATCTTACCAGTAAAACAAAGGAAACAATACAAACTTCAAAAGATCCTTGTGAGAACGGAAACAGAAAAAGAACTTTGTAAATTATAAAACACGACACAGACTATCCACATTAATCACTGTATAGTCTATGAAAAAGTTGTGAGTAGAAAAATATTCACATATACAATGATCACTTTTGAAATTAGTCCCTCCTCAAACACTGTCTCTTTCTCTTTAGCTGTGTGACCAAAAGTCATTTAACCTCTCCAAGCCTCTGTTCCTACTGCAAAATGGAACTTAGTGGTAGTACATACGACATATAAGGAGAATTAAGTATGTATGAATCACTTAATATAGTAATTACTTCGTAAGTTTTAGCTCTTAGGGCAAAAATAGCATTACTATTTCCTTTCCAGTCTGCAGCCATAGCACCCTAGGATGGGATCCTGCCTGGTCTCAGAAGCTAAGAAGGGTCAGCCTGGTTAGTCCTTGGATGGGAGACTGCCAGGGAATACCAGGTACTGCAGGATAGGAAGAAGGACCTGGCAATCCACTCCCAAAACAATCTGACATTGAAAACCCTATGAATAGCAAAGAAGCACTGACAATAGTGCCACACATGGCACAGTGTTGGGGAGTGTTTCATTCTGTTGTACATAGGATGGCTATGAGTCAGACCCACCTCAACAGCACCTAACAACAATACCCTTCCAGACCCAAAACCAGCCCCCATTCTGCCCACCCAAGGTACAGTATGGTAAGTCATTAGTCTAGAAAATGGACTCTTACGCTTTTAGCAATCTGGAAATGATTTTTTTAAATAAACTTTTTACTTTAGAAGAGTTTAAGACTCACAGAATTACTACAAAGATAGTCCAAAAAAGTCCCATAGACCTAAGACCCAATTTCCCAGTGAACATCTTACATTGTAGGGCACATTTGTCATATCCAATGAACCAATACTCATGCATAATAATTACCATACTTTATTCAGGCTTCCTTAGTTTTTCTCTGTTGCCCTTTTTCTGTCCCAGGACCCCATCCAGTATGCATTTCATAATATCTTGGAGAGCTTTTAAACCTAGGACTACTGGGTTTGGCCCTAAATAATCTAATGACAGTAAGTATGAGGTGGGCCCCACAATTTACATTCTAACAAGTTCCCTAGGGCTGCTGTTAGGGCCAATCTGAAAATATACTTAGAACAGTACTGGTCTAGACTTCAGACTCTAGAACTGTTACTCAATACAGTCACTATTAGTCAAATGTGGCTTCTGAAAAATTTAAATGTGGGGACTGTAAACCATGATGTACATAAGTGTAAAACACACATGAGATTTCAAAAATTTCATCAAGAAAACATTTTCATGTGGATTACATATTAAAATATGTTGGATATACTGAGTTAAGTTTATTATTTATTTCACTTAATTTTTCACTTGTTTACTTTTTATGACTATTAGTATCTTTAAAATTACAATGTGGCTAGCATATTTCCATGAAACAGTAGTGGTCTGTGGTCTAGGCAGAAGAACAGCATCCATATAACCTGGGACTTGTTAGAACTACAGGTGATTCCTATGTCCATTGAAGCTTGAGAAGCCTTATGTTATCAACAGGAGAGAGGGACTTACAGACACCAGCCCATGGCAGTTATGTTCAAATATAAAGCAAATCAACTGCAAAATGAAATTGTAGGACACTTATTAAATCAATGAAAGTAACAGGGAAACAGATGAATCACAGCAAAGCCATCTATCAGTAAGGTTTGAAGAAAAGAAAAGCCACAAAATGGTGGCCCAGTGGGTCCCCAAGTGAGGATGAACTGAAGTCAGTGATACTATGTGTTACCGTGATATCTTTTCACAATTGATTCACTTACAATTGTAACTAGAATTGTTGGGCTGGCAATGTAGCTCCCTGACAGAGCTCTCACCTAGCAGGTGCAAGGGTTTGACTGGGGGCGGGGGGGATGACAAAATTGTTAACACCAGAGATAAAGTTTAATTTCACTTTTCTCTCCCAGTATTATAAAACTGTGATGCCCATTTTCTCAGATAAGTAAATTAAATATTATTTAATGATTTATAGAACATCACTATTCACTTTTCAGTCAATTTAAAATTACCCTTATTCTCAGTAATGCCACTTGCATATCTAAAAGGAGTTAGATTTGTAAAGCTCATTTTTTTATCAGCCTTTTCAAAAACACACTAAGCAGACACTTTCTAATTAATGAAAGAAAAGGTAAATTATTAACTACAAATAATATGCTTTTTTTCCTGCATTTGCATATATTCATTTGTGCCTCATAACTGATACATTGTTATTGTTAGGTGCGCTCGAGAGAAGTTGTATCCAACTCACAGCAACTCTCATAGGGTTTTCAATAGCTGATTGTTTCGGAAGTGAACTGCCACATCCTTCTCCCATTTTTGCGGTGCTGGGATCAAACCCAGATCCTCAGAAAGAGCAGAGCAGCACTCTACCAATTGATATAGTAATACAAACCTAAAACTACATAAAGTATTGGTTATATAAGCATAACTAATCTATACATGTGGCATTACATTAAGAATCAATAAGCAAACTCCCACTTCTAAGAGTGATAAAAAACAGAAGACTCTCAATAAATACTAAAGCCTACATATACATAGACACACAAAACACAATTTGTACCTTACACTTTTTTCCGCCAACAGAAAAACACTTCCAGAACAGTATAGTTGTGTGTCCAGCTTGTGGAACTCTTCAGATAGCATGGCTAAGGGTCAGGCCTTCACTGCCTACTCTTAGGCACTGCTTTGGGATTCCAAAACCCTGCTCCAAAACGTTTCCAAGGAATTTTTTTTTATTATTATTAGTACTGCGGGGGCGGGTTGAACACAGGGCCTTGGGCATGCTAGGTAAGTGTTCCACCACTAAACTGCACGGCCACCCCAGCCCCTTTTTGAGACAAGGTCTTGCTAATTTACACAGGCTGCCTGTGGCCACAATCCAAGGCAATTTTAAAAGAGAAATACTAAATACTAAATACTAGCAGAGAAATACTAAATACTAGCAGCCAGACTGTCTAAGCACACTACACGAAAACCATAAAAATGACCCATGCTGTAACACACCCTCTCAAAGATGAAGTAAGGAAAACTGAGTATGGACAAGTTAAATACATCTCCAGGCCACCATTTCTCAACTTCTAAGTATGAAAGAGGCACTGCTGGAGGCTAGACACTTTTGAAGGATTTTTCACTGCAACATTCGGAGTCTTCCAAGGTCTCACCTGCAGAAGCTAAGGGCAGACCTGAACCACAACCCGAGTGACCACTCCTTCACTGCTCCTTCCTCCAATTTCTTCCCTTCAGGAATGTGCACCTCAATGGTCAATAACATCTACTTCCGCGTGTCATCATAAACCATAAAGCAAGACACAACCAATCGTATACCTGTGTGCTAAAAAACCTTTACCCACAACCAAGCTCCAGTTGGGATGACATCAGAACTTTCCAGGGAGATGCACTTTAAACATTTTGCAAACGCATTTAAAACTGCTGCTGCAGGCAAAAAGAAAACACCACACGCCTCTAAAGCCGAAGGGCGTGCCTGCTGCTCTAATGACCACCCTGTGGCCATGGCTCCCCTCGGGGTCTGCAGGAACTCAGGACACCACACGCAAAGGCCAGGCATTCTGGGAAGGCAAACAGCTACCCCGAAGAGGGGGGAAGCAGCGCGCTGGAGAAGAGGGTTTCTGAATTCAAGGACTTTGAGGAGATTCCTCCCCGCTGAGCGGGAGGGAAACAAGCGTGCACCCAACAGGGGCGGGGCACCCGCGAGGACGGCGGGGAAGCGAGGAGAGCGCGGGTTTCAGATCAGCAGTCGCGAAGGGAGGCCCCAGGTGGGCGGCCCCGGTGGGCACGGACGCGCCCGCCCTGCAGGCGGCGACAGCGCCGCGCGGCCTTGGCCCCGGGCGGCGGCACGGGCCGGCCCCTTTCCCTCTCTTTCTCTTCTCTCACGCACACGCGCGCACACACTCACTTGCTCACACTCACTCCCGCCGGGGAGGGGCGGGCGCTGCCCTCACACAGGAAGTCAGGAACCCAGGGGGCAGAGGAGCCACAACTTCGGGCCATTTAAACCCAGTCGCCCACGCCGGCCAATGGGCGCGCGGCCGCCGCCCCTCCCCGCTGAGCCCACCCCTGGCGCCGTTCTCCGGCCTCGCCCCGCGCGACCCTAGCGCCGCCGCGCCCCCCGCGCACACCTCCCCCCGACCGGCGCCGCCACACAGCGCGAGCCCCCCGCGCGCCTTTTGTGCAGCGCCTCACGGACTGCTCTCCGTCCGCGCGGATCCGCGCCCGCCCCCTTACCGGGGGCCCTGCGGACTCGCGGCGGG
>VMDO01013500.1:26156-58066 GCA_007922755.1 Pedetes capensis
GGGGGGGGGGGCCTGGCGCCTGGTCACGTGACGGTCCCGAGTGGGCGGGGCGGGGGGCTTGAGGCTCCAGGGGCTGCCGGGCGCGCGCGGGTTGAGGCGTCCGCCCGGGATACGGGAGGGCGGGGCGGCGAAAGAAAGGCAGGGACGACTGCGGGAGGGTTGGAGAGACTGGGGCGGGCAAGGAAGCAGGCGGCCGAGTGGGTGCAAGCACTTTGTAAACACGTAGTGGGAAGTGTTGAGAAAACGCTCCTGGGGGAAAGGAGGGAAGGGCGAATGGGAAGCCGACGAAGTACTAGAGTGGCGGGGATGAAGCCCAGAGAGTGACGGCGGGACCTCAGGCCCTGCCCGCTTGCTCTCTCGGCCCCCTGGCCGGCTGTGACCTCCAGCGGTGCGTAGTTCACTTGTTCACTAGTTCACAGTGGAAACCCCGCTGAGCGACTGGAAAAAACTGCCATGCGCTGCGTCAGGGGATGGAATGGAACTCCAGGGGCATTGAATGCATTACCAGATCTGCACGCAGCGGTCCTTGGCCTGGGCGACTAGGGCAGGTGCTGGTCCAGATGTTCAAACCCAGGACGTAGGAGGCCCTGGGGACCTGGGAGAGGCCGCTCCAGTACAGCGTGACTGCTCATTCGGTATTCATCCGTCCATAGGTCCTACCGAGTCCAGTCCTTGTGGGGCCACAGTGTCATTGTCCAAAGTCATCCTGGTTTGCACGTTTGCAGCATAAAAACCGGAAGTCAAAGGCATTGAAGTGTTTTGATCCTCCTGATCCTGTGGCAGAAAGAGCTCTGCTGGAATGGGAATCAGGAAAGAGACTTGGCTTCTGCCATTAATTTCCACTTCACTGTCTGGATCCTCAGCTATGAAGTGAGGATGTTGACTTAAAGACTACTTCTAGCTCTAAAATTGAATGGCTGTGAGAGAAATAACTGAGAAGTATTTGTACTTCAGGAACCACTCATTCATTAACCACTTGATTGTGCCTGTTTTGGTGCCCGCATGAAATTTTAATAATACAGACCAAAAAAAAAAAAAAAAAAAAAGAAGAAGAAATCAAGCCAATATATGATTCAAGAACCACTGTCTAGAGTTGTCTGTTTTCTGCACTTCCTTTAATAAAGACACCACAATGTCTGGTTTCCTTATCACAAGTTGAACTCCTAGTTGTTCCTTAAAGGATGCAAAAAACACATGGGGATATTGACAGGAGTTTCAATGGCTGTAACTTGAAGCTTTTTTTATTAAATTGAATCTAATGGGGGATAATGTTTTAAAATATTCTCTTAGAAAGATGCTTAAAATTACAATTTTTAAAAATAATCTTGAGGCTTTACTTTATCTGCACTTGCTACTCCCTTTCCTTGGCATTCACCACCTTCTCTTTCTGAGTTTTTAACATGTTCCCTCTTTCATGACTTTGTTCAATATACAGAGTATTGCTGCTCTATGCTTCTGAAAACCCAACTCGACTTGATGGCACCTAATAACAACACACCTTGCTTCTGAAACTGTTTTCCATAGAATCCCCTTATGATCTTTCTAAAACCAAAACAATGACAGTCTGCAAAAAGCAAACTGTGCCCTGCTAAGAATGTGCTGATAAACTTATCCTCCCTACTCCCCAAACCTGAATTGGACACCCTTAGTTTCAACAAGAGATAGAACTAAACAGTTTGCATACATTTGCAAATCTGCCTCTAACTCCACTTCCTATTTCACAACCTAATCTCAGATGATACCACGGTGCCCACAGAATGCTGATCACTACCAACAGCAGATGGAGTCAGATAAAAAGAGCTCTCCAGCTAGTGTGTTGTTTTAAAAGGACCTGATGGAAAATTATGAAATCATATGCAACATTGCCTCTAGTTAGTTTTTAAATAACGCTTGTAGCATATGTCTGGCACTTGTGCTCGGGATCCTAACAGATCATTTTCAGGATTTTGACATTTAATTGACTTCTTGTGAAGTAGCAAAGAGTTCCAAAATGTAAAACTCAAATGTAAGTTCCACACACAGGCAGAGATTCAAGTCTGATTTGTTTGTGTATATGTCCCAAGTGCTGAAAAGCCCTTGGCATTTAAATGCACAAGGAATTCCTGATGACTGTATTTTGAAGTGAAAGTGAACTCTGTAAGTTGCCAAATAAATTTGTCCCACTTTCTTCCTAATTCTTTAATAGGTAACCTACTTTTCATTGTATATTTCAAAGTCAAAAAGCATTACTTCTGGGATGACTACTTTGGCTAGACTATAGGGAAAATGGAATTTGGCCGTATCTATCAAAATTACAAATGCCTATGTACTCAGAACCTCCAACTGCACTTCTAGGAATGTATCCCAAAGATAGATTTCTACACATAAGAAATGATAAGTCAATTCTTATGTGTAGGGAAGAATTGGGAGGAAATTGGCAAAAACTCCCAAACTGGGAAAATGGCATTTGAATATCTGGTTTGTAAATTAGAAATCTAGGGAAAATGAAAGTAACTTGGTTGCATGTTTGTACAAAACCCTTCCTGATTGGACAATTGGGCTGAAAGCTGATTGGCTCAGGTCATTCCGTGGGCGAACTATATAAAGAGCTGCGCTGCAGCAACTCGACTTTTTTTTGGCACGGCCTTTCTGGCATCCCTTTCTGCACCTTCTCTCCTGTTCCTGCCCGGACCACAGATGAGGACGCGCTTCTCCCGCTGCTCTCCCCCGAACCTTTGGTGAGGAAAAAATGCTCTCCCGTCACAATCCTCAACAAGGAAAGGAACCTGCTCTCCGTCTGATCACCGAGGAAGCGGCAGCTGTCTCCTCCTGACCACCGAGAGGACCAACACAGGTGTTTGCCCCTGGAAGGCAAAAGTGCCTGAGGCTTTTCCTTTCTCCGTCTCCTCCGGGGTCCGGAGGGCCTCAGGAGTCTGCGCCCCTCACCTGAGGGTCCCGAGTGAATTGTGTTTAGTATCTGTGTGCGCGGCGGTACAGCCCGTCCGAACCTTCAGGCCGGACCGGGAGGCGAGTGCCCCACATAGATTTGGCGCCCGAGCGTGGGGCCCAACATAGTTGGTGCCCGAACAGGGACCCAACATTATGGTGCTGTGGTTTGGATAAGTGTCCCCAGTGGTCCATGTATTAAAGGTCTAGTCACCAGGATAGCAAGGTAGTGAGGTGATGGAACCTTTAAGAGGTGAGTCGTGTGGGTCATTGGGGGCATGTGTCCTTAAGGGAGATTGTGGGACACAGGTCCCTTCATCTTCCTATTTTTTTGCTTCCTAGCATAAGGTGAGCAGTTTTACTGTGCTACCCATTCCTGCCATGATGTGCTACCTCACAACAGGCCCAACTAATCATGGACTGGAACCTCCAAAACTGTGAGCCAGAATAAACCTTTCCTCTTTAGAGTTAACTTATTTTCTCAGGTACTTTGTTATAATAATGGAAAGCTTAACACATACAGTGTTGTGAATGGCAAAAGATTGGGAACACACTAAATTACATTTCAATAGGACACATGTTTAATAATGATACGGCTATATACTTGGATATTATACAGCTATTAGCCAAAAGAAAAAGAAAGTTCTTTATGTTTTAACATTAAGATTTCCAAGATTTTTAAAGTGAAAAAGCAGAAAAATGGTGTAGCATATATATGTGTTAAATTCGTTGTTGTTGTTGTTGTTGTTAGGTGCCATCAAGTCTGTGTCCAACTCATAGCGACACTATGTAAAACAGACTAAACACTATTATTAGTGCTTCTCCACTGTTCATAGGGTTTTCAATGGCTGATTTTTTTGGGGGGAAGTGGGTTGCTGCGTCCTTCTCCCAAGTCTACAGCAGCTGGTGTTCCCAGGCAGTCTCCCAACCAAGTACTAGCCAGGCTCAACCCTGCTTAGCTTCTGAGATCTGACGGGATCAGATGCCACAGTGGTACAGCTGCAGGCTGTGTTAAACTAGAACAAGCTAACTGTTGCGGTATGCAAACTCAGTGACTGGAAGGCATAGGAGATGGACTTTTCACTGCATTCATATTTAAACTTTTTAATATAATATTTGAACCATGAGAATAATTTATTCAAGAAGTTAATATTTGAATATTTAATTTAATTTTTTTCTGTTATCTTTATTTTATTATTAAAACACTAAGGGGTTGTGGCCATAGCTCAGTGGTAGAACACTTGTCTTAGCATATGCCAGCCCTGTGTTCAATCCTTAGCACTGCAGGAAAAAAAAAATTGCCAGCTGTGGTGGCACATACCTATAATCTCAGCACTGAGGTCAAGGCAGGAGAGTCTACACAAGTTCAAGGCCAGCCTGGCCTACATAGTGAATTCCAGGCCAGCTTGGGCTATACAGCAGGACCTTTCTCAAAAAAACAAAACAAACACAGACAAAAAAATGATTCCAACAGTCAGGCTTCACCTCTTTTATAAATGTTTACATGATTAGATAATCAGATAAACTAGTACACATATCAGGAAAACTTATTTATAACTGTTTTTTTTTTTTTTTTTTTTAAAGTACTGGAGGATTTAACCCAGGCTTCATTCATGCTAGGTTACTGCTAGCTGAGCTGCACTCCCCACTCCTTTTTTTATTTTTTATTTTGAGTTAGGGTCTTGTTAAGTTATGCAGACTGCCTCTGGCCTCAAACTCTTCATACTTCTGCCTCAGCCTCCCAGATTGCTGGGATTACAGGCATGTATCACAACACCCTGCAAAAAAACCTTTTAAAAACAAGAAGTTGTTTTCCTTAAGTTCTGATAGAATAATATCTGTTAAGTATAATAACTTAAGATCCAGGTATTGCAGTTAGTTTGAGACTTGGTATGTATCTTATCAAATATATATAAATTATTTTCAAAAATATTTCATTTTCTTGAAGTAGAGGCTTGTGGGAACAAGTTTTAATGACTTGGATCTTCTGTTTTAAACAGAAGTCTAATTTTAAGACCTTCATGGACTACTTTTTTACTTTTTTTGTTTACTAATTATGGTCAGAGCCAGGATAAGAAGTACAACCAGTGTGTTCCTTGGAAGCAAGAATGGCTAGACTGCACCTTACATATTTTGGACATATAGTCAGAAGGGACCAATCCCTGGAGAAGGACATCATGTTTGGGAGGGTGGCTGGTCAGTGAAAAAGAAAGGGAAACCCTCCACTAGATGGATTGACATAGTGTCTGCAACAATAGGCTTAAACATAAATAAGATCATGTGCCCGGCACAGAATCAGGGAGTGTTTTGTTCTGCTGTATATAGTGTCACTATGAGTCGGACCCAACTCGAGCACAGCTAGCAACAACAGTGGTGGTCATGGGAGGCTAGCATTTAGCTCAGTTGGTAGAGTGCCGCTCTGTACTCTCTGAGGCCTGGAGTTTGATCCCCAGCGTCACAAAAATGGGAGGACTTGGCAACCCACTCCTGAAACAATCCCCAAATAATTAGCCATTGAAAAAGAAAAGAAAAGAAGAAAAAATGAGAGTAAGGGGAAAAACTGTGCTGAGGAGGGTGGTGGTTGGCACTTAACCAGAGCAGAGTTCCTGGACAAAACTTGTACTTATTCTGAAATTCTGATGACTTCAGTAGGCTGATTTTTCTTCATTTGTCCTCCTGCCATCCCCTAATCCATTCCCCACCCCTCTCTATCGTGCTCTGTGAGGAGAAGGCTCATTCCTAGAATTGCATCAACTCCATTTCCTGGCTGTGTAACTTTTCCTCGGGAGGCACTGACAGGAGATAGAGGTGGAAGGACAGAAAGGTCAGGTATTTGTCGGCTTCCACTCCCTGCCTTGCCAAGGTTCTGGAAGTGGCTTCTTTCCTCCACAAATGCAGTTCCCACTGGGCAGTCCTTTTTTCATGGCACCTGTTCCGTCTAGGCTCTGTGACATTGGTTCTTCCTCTTCAACCTGGAAGCTGAAGGGTGGAAGTGGTTCCTGACTGTCCAGTCTCTGAGTGCCCCACCATCCCCTTTTTGGTTCTCTCAACTCTGGCCACACCCTTTGTAAATAGCCCCATCCTTAGGTTCACCCTCATTAAATTCACTCGAGCAGACTTTTTCCTGCCAAGATCCTCCCTAATGCATAGTTAAGTGTTTTCCTAACAAGGAGCAGGTTAGAAACATAACAGGTCTTTGATACATGTTTATGCAACTGAAATGAGAAGGACTCCAAGGAACACCTCAGCAAAAAAGTAACAGTCAATGTCAATAAAAATTCACTACACAAGAATTCTTCAAAAGTAGGGGAGGGGATTTCAAAAAAAGAAAACAGTCTGCAAACCAGAGAGATGCAGTGTTTGGTGCAAAAGGAAAGTGCACTCCAAAGGAACAAAGGGAGATGGTATTTAATAAAGGGCAGTTCACGCTGGGTTCCGAGCAAGGCTGGTTCACCCAACCTATGCACATGGAAGATGCAAGTGAGTAGGAAGCACTGAGTCCTGATTGGTTGATTGCAGATAACAGCTCATCAGTCAAGTCTGGGTGGCAAAGTGAGACTTTAGGGGGTGGGGGTCTGCTGTGTGTCTTGGCAATCGACACATGAACATGGCCAGAGCAAAGGCCATTAAATTTAGTTTGTGGTTCTTCCTGGAACAGACTACATGTGCGAACCCCCCAATTAGCAAAAGGCTACCCAACTCCATTCTGAATTTAAGCCCACTTAGCCACCTGAGACCCTTCTTGGAGACTCACTTTTTCTTAAAATTCTCATTTCCTGCTTTTGATCAAAACCTGGCAACAGACAGCATGATTGATTGATTGAAGCAGTTATGTCCGATCTCAGTGTCACAGTGGTTGGTTACCTATTACAAGTCCAACCAGTCCAGTGTCAGGATCCCAGAGGCTTCATGGGGACCAATTGAGCAACTGGAGCCATTTGCTGATGACAGACACCCATATACCTGATAGATCTGAACCCAAGTCTCTTTTGTTAAGTGGGTTCTGGTTTCTGGTTGAAGAGAGTCCAGAGTCTTGGAGGATTCTTGTTAAAAAACAAGCTAGAAGGATCTTAAAGAGGAGCTAAGTGCTCAGTTCCTAGAATGAGGAGGACTGTTAGAAATTGCATGGAAGAAACAAGAGGGAACCAATGCCACAGAGTAGCCAGCTGAAAACACCTGATAATTTCGGGTTTAACCAGCCAAGACCACTCCATGATATACCATTGAATATTGAATATACCATGGACTGCTGAACAAACCAACAGATCTGTCCTAGAAGAAGTGCAACCACAGTGCTCCTTGGAAGCAAGGATGACTAGACTGTGTCTTACGTATTTTGGACATGTAGTCAGGAGGGACCAATCCCTGGAGAAGGACATCATGTTTGGGAGAGTGGCAGGTCAATGAAAAAAGGAAAACCTGCCACTAGATGGATTGACACAGTGTCTGCAATGTTGGGCTTATACATAAATAAGATTGTGTGCCTGGCACAGAATCGGGGAGTGTTTCGTTCTACTGTACATAGGGTTGCTGAGTCGGACCTGACTCAGTGACACCTAACAACAACAACCAACCAAGCGGACCCTTTGAAGGTACTTGCTTTTTAAGTATTTAGATAGTTTTACAGGAGAGAACCTGGCAGCCCATTCCAGAAGCAATCCAGAAACAATTAGCCATTGAAAACCCTGTGAGGGTCACTATGGGTCAGACCAACTCCACAGCACCTAACAACAACAAGCTAGTTTTAAGATTTTGGAAGTTCCTAGTTCAACCCAACCAGAAGAATTTATCTAAGCACAACATGAGGTATTTATCATAGCACAGATACTGCCCTGCCCAGAAGAGGTAACCAAATGTTATGCAGTTATCCAGGACCACATGAGAAAGGGGAACTAAATACCTTTGTTGGGGTCCAATGGCCCAAGCAGTGGAGTGGATGATTCCTTTAACCATATGATAAAGGTTTCTGATCATGTGATCATTAAGGCTGTGACATTTCCTAGCCAGGATCCCAACATTCTTCCAAATCTAGCCTAGTCATCAGGATTGACTCCGGTTGGTAAATCACACCCTTGTAAATGCCCTCAGCTGTCATTCTCATAAAATGAGGGGTTGTCTTCAACATAACAACTTATAATGGAATGGTTCCTCCTTCAACAAAGATGGAGATTGTGATGGGGAAGCATTTGAGCCATTACCTGGAGAATGAAAAGCAGGAAGTCAACAACCCCAGTAAGCACGGTGCTCCCATTTACCAGGAATTTAAGCAGTCAGGTATCTGAAAGGGCACATATTAGTGTCATATTAGTGTAGACATATTGTAGAAGCTTAGGATCTTGTTTTTAGGTAAAAGTTTGGTGAGACTATGTAACCAAAGATTGATATTAAGAATTGCCTAGAGGGATCGGGTAAATTTGATCTCACAGACAGACAAAGTTGAAGGAATTCCAGGGATCAAGAAAGTGGAAGAGAGTAGAAGAATCTCTGTGAGTTGTGCATGTACATCAGGGGGTTTGTATAATGGGTCTCTCCTGTTATAGCAAGGGTCTTATAAGAATTTAATGGAACTAAGGGCCAATATATGGGTAATATTGAGGTGATAAACATTAGTGCTGTGGTTGTGACTTAGCCATACAGTTTTTTGACTGCAGGTCATGGGTTGTTACATTGAGGGTCAGAAAGCATTGAAGGTGATACATCAAAATCAGGTGGATTAAGGAAGAAACAAGGCACATTAGATGTGACAGGGTACAGACAAACTCAGTAGGTAACCACCTGAAGTACATAAAAGAGAAGATATGTGAGGAGAAATTAGTTTCGGGTATGAAACTGGGTCATTATCCCTTCAGAAAGAAGTTACAGGTAAGACAAGACCCATCCATCCATTGGTGAGGTTACTAGTGGGATCCATAGCTTCGATAGTTGAATGACAGCATTTTCCTTCTGTGAATAATGGCATGGGTAGGATCAGAGAACCCTAAATGAAGGAACAGAAGAAGTGACATCATTTTGCTGCCTTGGTCAGAGTGCTTGGGCTCACTGTGCACCTTGGCTGTTGTCTGGTTCTGGTCACTTTGATCTTAGTGTCAGTGATGGAGTGAGGAGTCCATTTGGCAGCTAAGTCAAAAGCTTTTATAAATGAGAAATAAGAATCTGTGAGGCTGCACCCTTTAACTGCACATAAGATAGTGGCCGATAAGGTTCCCCTCCAGTGGGGTAGGAAGAAGTCTTTGAGCTGGCAACTTTCCCGACAAACATGATCTCAGGGCCATAAGTTGTGGGAGTGGTCCTCATCCCCGAGGAGCATACCATTGCGGGAATCTTTAACAAAGTTAGCACTATGTTGTGAGATGTTCATGAGCTCCTTGCAGTAATGCAGAAGGTCTCTATGTTAGCTCTTTGTTACTGTGACAAATACCTGAGATAAATCAACTTAAAAAGAGGAAAGATTTGTTTTCCCTCATGGTTTCAGGCCATGGTCTGTCGACTCCATTGCTTTGGGGCCTGGGACAAGTCAGAACATCACGGTAGAAACATGTGGTGGAGCAAAAGTGCTTGCCTGTGGCAGCCAGGAAGCAATGAGAAGAAAAGGAGGAGCTGGGTTTCCAATATCCCCTTCCAGGGCTTCCAGTAACCTCACTACTTCTGCTAGGCCCCACCACCTGAAGTTTCCACCACTTCCCAGTAGTGCCACAGACTGGGGACCAAGCCTTTGGCACCAGGGTTTTTAGGGGACGTTTCAGATCCACACTGTACCAGTCTCCTTTAACAAGCACAGTTTGGTGAAGTCCTTTGTCCAGGCATGCTGGGCCAGTAATGATATCAAAAGGGAAGAGCTTATGTTTTCCTGGAGGAGTGAACAGAGGTTGAGGAGCGCTGAAAGAAGCTTGGGCCATGGCAGACTAAATGCAGTAACAACTTTTTTTTGCTAGCTGGTTTTTTTATTGTTCCATCAGTTTATTCCACTGGGAATGATGAACACAATGGAAATGCTGATCCACAGGCTAGATTTTACACTGACTTTGAACAATTGGTCCTATGAAATGAGTCCCTCAGTCACTATGGAGTTCTCAGGGCACTGCTTTGGGTGGTTTAAATTTTTTTTTTTTTTATTAAGACCTTAGCTGTTGCCATGGTTGTAGCCCAGCAGCAAGAGAAACTTCAGCCCAATGTGAAAACATGCAAAGAAAGATCAGCACATATTTAACGCTTGTTTATATCCTTGAGAGGTGGGAGTTGAATAAAGTCTAATTGCCAGACTTCAGAAGAAGAATTTGGCAAGGGAAGGTGACCATCATCTCCAAATAATAGCCATAGGCCAGCAACTGACCCTTTAGCTCACAGGCCTTTGGAGGACATTTAAGATCAAACTCATAACACTGCTCAGTCCTGCTACCCTCCTTCCTCACTCAGATAATACATTCCTCATGTCTGTATTGCCTTGACTGATAGACTCCTCACCCCCTCAACTAGATCTACAAAAAAACCTTCTTGTCTAATGTAGACTATAACTGTTTTACGGATGGATTTTATCTGGTAGGACCTAGTGGTCACTACGAGGCTGGATATGCTCCAGTCTCCCTTGAGGAGCTTACAGAGTCTTGGCCCTTTCCCAGATCGGCGTGCCAAGGTGAACTTCATGTCCTCAATGCAGCGTGCTGCAGGGCTAGCTAATGACCAGAGGCCAATCTTCACACAGACAGACATGAAGCATGAAGTCACGTAATTTTAAAAGTTGGTACATGTGGTGAGCGGTGGTGGAGGAGGCCCTCTGATAATGTTGCTTTCTCCATTGATGTCTTGTCTGTATTCCAGTGAGTGAAGTCAAGAATAAAGGAGAACGTCCGCTCCTCTCCCTCCCCCACCAAAAAAAGGATAACATTTCCTTCTCAAGGCTGAATAGGAGAACAGGGCACCCAAAGACATCTCTTCGCCGTGGGGTACATACCTATAAACCCAGCACTTGAGAAACTGAGGCAAGAAGATCATGAGTTTGAGGCCAGCCTGGGCTGCATGGTGAGACCCTGTCTCAAAAACAAGAACAAACAAACAAAAACCAAGATGTCTCTTTTTATCAAAGGCACAGCCTTGTTTTTCCCATTTCCCCCTTTTGGCTCTGGGGGAGATAACTTGGCTTTTATTAGCCTGTGGTTTAAATCTGGAGTCAAGGAGATGGTGGAAATGGGAAACCTTTTTAGAGGCCATGGACAGAGGAGTGACACTGGACTTTGATGATAGACACTACCTTTAAGGGCTCGGGTTTAGGTCAGTTAGTGCAGTGCTGCTATGCACTCTCTGAGAACCCAGGTTCAATCCCCAGCACCACAAAAACAGGAGAAGGATGTGGCAATCCATTCCCAAAGCAATCCTGAAAAAATCAGCCATTGAAAACCCTATGAGTGTCACTATGAGTCAGACCCAACTCTGCATCACCTAACAACCACCACCACCACCCTTGGAGCCTTAATGGCATCTGAGAGGCCAAAGACATGGCATGTGTGTGTTTATTTATTTACTTACTTATTTGCAGTACTCGAGCGTTGAACCCAGGGCCTCATCCATGCTAAAGGGTTAGGTGCCAAGTGCTCTACCACTGAGTTGCACCTCCAGCCTCTTTTTTAATTTATCTTGAGACCAGGTCTCACTGAGTTGCACAAGCTGCCTCTGGCCTCAGACCTGTGATCCTCCTGCCTCAGCCTCTCATGTTGCTGGAGTGACAGGCATGTGCAACTGGCACCCAGCTGGTCTTTACTTGTTATTTGTATTCCTGAGGAAGTTAAAAACCCTCTCTGCTTCCAGAGTATGCTGAAGTCCTGGGCTACCCCCAGGCATATGTCTGTCTATGTGAAGATTGGCCTCTGGTCATTAGTTAGCCCTGCGGCACGCTGCAGTGAGGACATGGAGTTCACCTTGGCATGCCAGTCTGGCCTTGGGAAGGGGCCAAGGCTCCATAAGCTCCTCAAGGGACACTGGGACATATCCAGCTTGGTAATGATCACTGGGTCCTACCAGATAAAATCCATCCATAAAACAGTTATAGTCTATGATAGACAAGGAGGTTTTTGTAGATCTAGTTGAGGGGGTGAGGAGTCTATCAGTCAAGGCATTACAGTCATGGGAAAGGTATTATCTGAGTGAGGAAGGAGGGTAGCAGGACTGAGCAGTGTTATGAGTTTGATCTTAAATATCCTCCAAAGGCCTGTGAGCTAAAGGGTTAGGTACCAGCCTCTGGTGATTATTTGGAGACAATGGAACCTTTAGGAGGTGGGGCTTGATGGAAGGAAGTTAGATCACTGAAAATGTGTACTTGAAGGGGATACTGAGACCTTGGCCCTTCCTCCCTGCCCCTTTTACTTCCCAAGAAAATTTCCACCCACATGCTCACTCTAGTCCACCTGTATAAATGCTCACTCTGGTACACCTGTACAGAAGTTCTGAGTCCTGATTGGTTGATTACAGAACTTAGCTCATTAGTCAGGTCTGGGCAGCAAAATGAGACTGGAGAAGGTGGGGAGCAGAGAGGGTTATCTTAGCAGTTGACACAGAAACATGCCCTGGCAAGGACTACAAAATTTTAATTTGTGGTTCTTCCATGATTCTGAATTTAGGCCCAGGTTGCTACTCAAGACCCTTCTTGGAGACTCAGCTTTTCACACTAACGTCCTGAGGGCAAATGAAACTGAAAGGAAAGAAACACTACATAAAAATCACCAACTAGGTATAGGGATAGCACATGCCTATAATCCCAGAACTTGGGAGGCTGAGCAGGCATATTGTGTGTTTGAGGCCTGCCTGGGCTACATAGTGACCCTGTCTCAAAACAAAACAAAACAAAACAAAAATCACCAACAAAAACTCAAGATTTGTCCACTTTAAAAACATTTAGCAAGGCAGGTGTGGTGCACATGCCTATAGTCCTAGCAACTCAGGAGGTAGAGGCAGGAGGATCACAAATTGGAGGCCAGAGGCAACCTGCATAACTTAGTGAGACTCTGTCCCAATATATAACATTAAAAAGGGGCTTGGGTACATCTCAGTGGTAAAGCACTTGCAAAGTATGTGCAAGACCCTGGATTCAACTGCCCAATACTTCAAAAAAATTACAAAAAAAAAATATTAGGAAAGGCATTTTAATAATCCACAAAGTCATTTGAGTTTTTTGTGATGTTCATTTTGATGACTCATGTGCTCATCAGTAGTTGAGGTCTTAGAATAATCCTTCTAAAAGGTACTATAAACCTTTCCAAAGTGGGGTTTGAAAAATAAGAATAAACCTGGGCACTATGCCACAAGCCTGTAATCCCAGTGACTCAGGAGGCAGAGGCAGGAGGATCACCAGTTTGACGCCAGAGGCAACCTGTGTAATTTAGTGAGACTCCGTCTCAGAAAAATTAAAAGGGACCTGGGGATGCAGCTCAGTGGTAGAGCACACTCCTAGCCATGAGTAAGAGCCTACATTTGACCTCTGTCTGTACTGCAAAAAAGAAAAAGAAAAATAGAGGTTTGGGAGGAACCTTTTCTGCAGCCTCTCTGTCACCGATGGATATCAATATTGAAACAGGGAAGGCAGGGGCAGAAAATCTTACCGCAGGCAGGTTCTCATATACAGTCATTTGCCTAAACTGACACCCACAAAACCATCCCCTGACTGAGAGATGCTGGCTAATACTTAAGGTGTTAATATTTGTTTCTTCAAATTCAAACTTCTACTTTAAAAATTTTATTAAACCTTTTTATTCTTATTTCTACCTTGATTTTATTTATTTTGATTTTTAAAAATACAATGAGCAACATCATAGGTCAATCACCATTTATTAGAAGATATAATTTTTTGGTGGGTTTTTTTGTTGTTGTTTTAAGAGAGGGTCTCACTAAACAACCCAGACTGGCCTGGAACTCATAATCCTCCTGCCTCAGCTTCCTGAGTGGTGGGATTACAGGAATGCATCACCATGTCCAGCTAGAAGACAGAAATTTTATGTAAAAAGATGAGTTGTATCTTAATATCACAACCATCTAGTTAAGGAAAAAGGGAATGTACCATTCTTTAAATAAACTTTGCTTAGATATTGAAGAAATTCAGTTATTAAACTTTTGAAGTTTTGGAAGGGTAAGAATTCAACTTCCAGGGAACACTGTACTACAAGTGTTGATATTATTATGATAGCATTTAGGAAGCTGTCATGGCAACCTTATTTAATCTGCTCTTAGTGTCTTGGAACACCCAGGCGCCCCAGGAAGCTAGGAGGGTGATTCAGCAGGCTATCCCTGTGAGTCAGGAAAATACCAATGCTCTCACTCAGGGTTGCTAGTGGTACTTTTATATGAGATATAAAATCAAGACATGACGTAATCTGTGACGCTTTCCACAAGAGTCAAGTGTTGGCCTCATTAAATCCTCCCATGAAGTCTGTTTTCTTTGATAATGAGACAAATTTTTACTTTGTCCTAACACACAGACTTTATTTCTCTTTTTTTTTTTTAAGGCAAATCACAACATATTCTTCACTTTTATCTTTGGGGTAAAAGATCAGTGAAAATGTGAAACTTTGAACAGTTCCTTTTCCTGCTTTTCTTGTTTTACATGAAGGTTAGTGAGATAAGAGATCAAAATTAGTGGCTAAAATGGGATATTTTTAGTGTTGATCTCCTCATCATAGAAACTAGAATTGTCAGGATGACCGAATTCAAATATAGAGTTGTGGAAAAGCTCCTGTGCTTTGCATATTCTGTAACATCTGTGAAGTCAAAGTGAACTCTCTTTGATTCTGAAACAACTATTGAATATCCAGTGTGCTAAATTCAGAAGATTAATTTTAACTAAAGGGATAAAAATGGGCAGATAACCTGGCTACTTTGAGAAAGCACCAGAAAAGTTCTAGAACTTTCTTACCATTTTTCTGATTGATTAAAACATTTTTTACTGATTCATGTATTTGTGTATGTTTGTGCACACACGCACATACGTGGTTACAGTGAAAGAAAGAATTTTTTACATCTAGATGTTTATTCAATCCTATTTAGGTTGGGGGAGAATATACAAGAAAATGAAAGCTGTAAAACAATTGAAGAAATTAAGGAAAAAGAAGAAAACCCCTCACTTTTTGATGTAAATAAATTGTCTCTCTTCTGCCTGAGTGTGTGTCTTCATTAACACCACTTATAATTTTTTTGAACTTTTTTTTCATCTTTAATTCTTGAAAGATATCTCCTTTAGTAATTCTCATTTATTGGCTATCTGTAACATTCTAAATGACTGTTTCATTACTAATTTAATACTTCTCTATATGGACCTGTTGATGACTAATTACAAACTTCTTAAAATTGTGCTTATTTCCTTGATTAAATAGTGTTTTCTTTTTTTATACAACTTGTTGCTTTTTGTTCTTTATACTTTTTAAAGAGTTTATAATGTTTTCTTTTAAAATGTTATTTTCATCATTATTATTGCAATAAATTTTTATCTTCTCATTATCTTTATAAGCCATATGAACTAATATCCTACTTTTAATTTGTTGTTGTTGTTGTTAGGTGCCGTTGAGTTGGTATCCGACTCATAACGACCCTCTGTACAACAGGGGAAACACTATTGTCAGTGCTTCTCTGCTGTGCATAGGGTTTTCAATGGCAGATTGATTTTTGGGAGGGGGTTGCTAGGTCCTTCTCCCAAGCCTACAGCTTCTGGTGTTCCCAGGTGGTCTCCCATCCAGGTACTAATCAGGCTCAACCCTGCTTAGCTTCCAAGATCTGACGGGATCGGATGCCACAGGGCTATGGCTGCAGGCTACTTTTAATAGTTTTGTATTATTTGAACTACTTCCAAAAAATTTAGTATACTATACAGAATTTACTGCCATTATGATATGAATTTTCTTATGCTAATTTATTTTACATTCTATTTTTTTATTTTTTAATTGGAAATTTTAAATGTACAACTTAATGGATTTCATTCTGACACGTATTTCATTGTGACATTTCCATATCTGCATTTCATTGTACATTGTTCACATAACTTCCCTCTTACCCTCTGTGCCCCTCCTCCCCCATCTCCCACATCCCCACCAATGGCCTCCTCTCTATTTGTATGTCTTTTTGTGGGAATATTTACCTATATACCTATGCCCCAATTTTGATTTAAGTCCAAACTTCTTTCTATAGTGATCTATCTTTTTACATTCTCAGCAGTATTACATGAGTAATTTGGTCTGTTTGCATTATTGCCATCCTTTGGTATTATTGGTATTATTATTATTATTTCCCAAACTATTAAAGTTGGGCTATTTACTTTCAGGTTGACCTCTCTCTCCTTCCTCACTGGCCCTCCTCCCCCTCCCATCTTCTCCCGTCATCACTTCCTTTTGCTAGATCTCTCCCTCCTTCTTTCCACTCCTTAAATTGTCCCTTCTAAGCTAAGTTTACATGAGCTTTTTATTATGTTCCAATTTATGTATAGGATTTTTTCCTTCTTTAATATTTGATTCAGCTCCCACATATGAGTGAGAACATATGGCTTTTCTCTTTTGGGGCCTTTGTTCATTCACTTAAGATAATTTTCTCCAATTCCATCCATTTTGCTGCAAATGACATTATTTCATTTTTTAAAATCGATGAGTAGTATTCCATTATGTACATGTACCATAATTTTTTATCCATTCATCTGTTGATGGGCACTTTGGTTGATTTCATATTCTTGCTATTGTGAAAAGTACTGCATTGAACATGGAGATGCAGGTGTCTCTGTGGTATGATGACTCATCTCCCTTTGGGTATATTCCCAATAGTGGTATAACTGCGTCATATGGTAGATCTATTTTTAGTTTTCTGAGGTACCTCCACATTGATTTCCAGAGTGGTTGGACCAATTTACAACTCCACCATCAGTGTAAGAGGGTTCCCTTTTCTCCACAGCCTCACCAGCATTTGTTGTTATTTGTTTTATTGATCTTAGCCATTCTTACGGGAGTAAGGTGGAATCTCAGAGTTGTTTTGATTGCATTTCCCTAATGGCTACGGATATTGAGCATTTTTTCATGTATTTCATGAGTTTATGTGCTTCTTCATTTGAGAACTGTCTGTTCAGTTCCTTTGCCCACTTGTGTATAGGGTTGTTTTCTCGAGATTTGCTTTCGTGAGTTCTTTAAAATTCTGGAAATTAGTCCTCTGTCCAATGTACAGGATGCAAAGATTTTCTCCCATACAGTGGGGACTTCCTAAACTCTGTTGAGTTTAATTTCGTGTAATCCCATTTATCTATTCTTATTGCAATTTCTTGAGTAATTGGAGTTCTGTTAAGGAAATGTTTTTCTATACTTATAGGTTGGAGCATATTGCCTATCTTTTCTTTTATTAATCATTTAAAAGTATCTACTAATACAGTTTCCCATAGCCTCACCCAAATAAGCCAATTTGCCATCTGTTTTTCCAGTTTTTTTATGAATATGGTTCTTTAATAGATTTATTAGGGCTGGGGTTTAGCTCAGTTGGTAGAGTGCTGTTCTGCAATCTCTGAGGCCCTAGGTTTGATCCCCAACACTGGAAAAAACAGGAGAAGAACCTGGTAGTCCACTCCCAAAATAATCCCAAAACAACTAGCCATTGAAAATCCTATGAACAGCAGAGAAGCACTGACATAGTGCTGGGCGTGGCTCAGTGTTGGAGAGTGTTTTGTTCTGTTGTACATAGGGTCACTATCAGTCAGACCTGATGTGACCGCACCTAACAACAACAATCAATTTATATTGAATCTCCTTATTGCAATCCCCATTGTTTCTGTAGAGAGTTCCATACAATTTCACTGAAATAATTAATTATAAAAGAAGAGTAATTTCCCATCTATGAAGTGCTGCTCTTAATCTCAGAGATTCCAGAACCTATCTCCTTAGTGGCTAACCATTTTATTTTTTCTTTTGTTAATCAGTCTATTGAAACAAAACTGCATACTCTCTGTCAAACTGGTTCCACTTCATCTCCGTGACCTCTATCCTGTATGTTTGCAGTATACACTAACTGAGAGAGAATGATACTACATTGCAAGTATGACTCCAAAAGGAGGCTGCAGTCTGATTAAAATCTGTTCTTTTATGCTTATTCTTTAAACTTTTAGACATATGTTTTAAATTTACATAAATTCACATTCTGTTGTCAAAAAATGTTCTATACACATTTTCAGCTTATTTAAAGCAGTAGTTATTTTACATGAATGCAGAATAAAGGCAAAGGGGGCTACTGAAAGCAGTTTCTGTTATAGATGATAAAGACATGGGCATTGTGGTGCATCCTTATAATCCCAGTAATTGGGAGGCTGAGGCAGAAGGATCACAAGTTTTAGGCCCCCTTGCTACATAGCAAGTCCCTGTCTCATAAAAAAATGATAAGGAAATAATATGGAGGTCTTTACTTGATGGTGCTTCCTAACTTCCTGTCCATGGTAGATAGAAGGGAGGCAGTAGAAAGGTTTCTACTGGAGAGAATTCAGGCCCTTCAAGTTAACATTCCAGCCCTGTCACTAACTGGTAACACATCTTAAACAAGTGTCATCTTGAATATCCCCTCTCATGGCCTCAGGTTCATCCTCTGTCAAATGAGAGCACTGGCAGATGATTCAAAGGTCCTGTTCAGTCCCAGTGTTACCTGGTTGTCTTTATGACCTCAAGATATTTGACAAAAGAAGTCATTTTTGGTTCTTGGGCTATATTTTAAAGTAACATTTACTGTTGTTTGTTGTTATGTGCCATCGAGTCAGTGTCCAACTCATAGCAACCCTATGTACAACAAGCAAAACACTACTGTTGGTGCTTCTCTGCTATTCATAGGGTTTTCAATGGCTGATTGTTTTGGAGGGGTGGGTTGCTAAGTCCTCCTCCTAAGCCAACAGCACCTGGTTAGCTTGGGTCCTGGCAGTCTCCCATCCCAGGCAGTCTCCTGTCCAAGTACTAACCAGGCCTAACCCTGCTTAGCTTCCGAGATCTCATGGGATCAGAGGCTACAGTGGTATGGCTGCAGGACTAACATTTACTACCTTATACTAATATTCAACACTCTTCATCTTCAAAATATTTTTCTCTTGTAATATTGTTAGGGCTTAAAAATGGAATCTTCCCTCATGCTCATGTGTTACACACTTCTTCTACAGCGGGTGGCACTATTTTGGAAAGTTCTGGAAACTTTAGGAGGTAGGGCCTCATTGGAGGCAGTAGGTCCCTGGAGGCAGGCCTTTGGAAGATTACATCTGGTCCTCAGTCCTTTGCTCCCTCTCTGCTACCTATCCACCCTCAGGTAAAGAGCCTCTGCCACACACTGCCACCACCATGATGTTCTGCCCAAGCACATGGGGCCAAGAGACTATGGACTGAACCCTCTGAAACAATGAGCCAAAATAAATAACTCCTCCCATTAAGTTGGTTTTCCCAGATGTTTGTCACAGTGATGCAAATATCATCTTTATTATTTTTTAAGGTGCTGGGGATTGAACAAGGGCCTCTCATAGTCTAAGTGTACACTCTGCCACTGAGCCACACTCCAGCCCTATAACGTAATCATTTTTGTTTGTTCATTTTGTTTTGTTTTTTGAGGCAGGATCTCACTGTGTAACCCAGGTTATCCTAGAACTCGCTATGTAGGCCAGGCTGGCCTTGAACTCACAGTGATTCTCCTGCCTCAGCCTCCAGAGTACTGCACCCCACCGTGCCTAACCACAGTGTAATCTTTAAAATAACCCTTGGGGGCGGGCATGTAGCTCAGTGGTAGACTGTTTATCCACCATGTGCAAAGGCCTGGGTTCCGTCCCCAACACCACACAATAATAATCCCTTGAATAAGAAGAGAAATTATTATTATCTCCATTTTTTTAATGGGAGAAACTTGGAAAATGTCCTTAATTAGGGACTATCCCCTGATTGAGGAAATGGGATGAAAGTAGTTATAGCATCCTCATCAGCTTTCAGGTCCTATTTGCTGGTCTTAAACCTGAGCAAGCCAGTGGGCGGCTTATTCCTTGAACCCGGGCTTGAACACTCACCCGTGCAGAGGGAGAACAGTTCAGCTGATCCATTTTCACTAAAGGCCCTTCTTAGATTTGCTCTGGTTGTATCCAGAAGAAAAAATGACACGGAAGGATTAGCCTTTTGGAAAGGGTCTGCAGAATAAAGCTGACACTCCATCAGGGTAAATGAAACTGAAGTCCCATTGAATGAAGTCATCTGGAATGATGAGCCTGGAATGGCAGCCTCTGTGGAGCTGAGGTAGGCAAGAAAGAGGCAAACCACAAGGGGACAAGAGGGTGAGGCAGTTCAGAGCTGTGTTACACCAGAACCCCCCTAAGACCCTGGGACCAGCATGGCCAACGGTCCTTTGCCTCCCTATATGATATTATAATGACATTTCTGTATCATTAACCTTGCAAAACTGCCTGCTCCCATCATTAATCTGATGCCACAACAAATCCGAAAATCCCATATAAGGGTAGAAAAGGGGAATAAACCCTATTCCACAAGAATTCCTGACCCATTCTTGGAATTCCTGCTTCCCCATAACTCATAGATAATTCTCCCCTCCATTAAAGTGTGTCCATAAAGTGAACTGGGGCTGGGGCTTAGCTCATTTGGAAGAGTGCTGTTCTGTGCTTTCTGAGGCCCTGGGTTCGATCCCCAGCACTGCAAAAATGGTAGAAGGACATGGCAGCCCACTCCTGATACGATCGCAAAACAATCAGCCATCAAAAACCCTATGAACAGTAGGAAGCACTGACATAGTGCCAGGTATGGCACAGTGTCAGGAAGTGTTTCATTCTGTTGTACATAGGGTTGCTATGAGTTGGACCTGACTCTAGGGCACCTAACAACATAAATAGAACTATCCAGAATCCCATGATGTGACTCATGAGAAGCCTGCACTCACCTTTTGTGTGTAAACTTTTGCCCTATAATAAATTTTCCCCCATTCCTTGCTTTGTCTCTTCTGTGAAGTCTTTTTCTGACGGTGACAAGAACTGGAAACACAAGGTAGAGATTTCAATCTGCTCTCTCCCTCTGAGACCTCCTCAGCCTTCAGCCACTGGTAACTGAACCATCACTGCTTCCCCATGGTGACTGAGGCTGAGATTGCATAACATACAGTAAGTTTTAGAAAAGTGGCCAAAACTTACAACATGCAATATTAAAATTAATTCTGTGTTAAAGAAACAAAATCATTTCACCACAGAAACATGAATTTTTATTTCATTTGCATCTCAGAGAAAATATATCGGTTTTCTTTCTTGCAGGGCTGGGGTTTAGCTCATTTGGTAGAGTGCTGGGTTTGATTCCCAGCACCACAAAAATGGGAGAAGGATGTGGCAACCCACTCCGAAACAATCAGCCATCAAAAATCTATGAGGGTCACTATGAGTTGGACCAGACTTGATGGCACTTAACAACATCTTCTTGTGCTTCCTGATTTTCCCTTCACATTGCTGTTTGAATGCCAAGTCTGGGATAACTTAAAAGGGAAGAAGTTCATGGTGTTACCTACGGAAGGGTTTTCTCTAGGCAGTGCTTTTTAGTTCTCTTGTGACCAAGGATAATAAAGACCCCAAGAGATGATCAGACAAAGGACATAGTGGACAGTTCACAAAAGAAGAAATTCACTTGTTTAACAAATAGTAGGGAGCTGGGCATAGGGGCACACACCTATAATCCCAGCAGCTTGAGAGGCAGAGGCAGGAGGATTGCAAGTTCGAGACCAGAGGCAGTCTGTGTAATTTAGAGAGACCCTGTCTTAAAATATAAAAACAAAAAAATGTGGGCTGTGGGTGCAGCTCAGTGGCATAGCACTTGCAAAGCATGCAAGCATGAGGCCTTGGGTTCAACCCCCAGTATCACCACAAAAAAAAAAAAAAAAAAAAAAAGTCGGAAAAGGCTTCACTTTGCTAATAATCAAAGATATGCAAATCAAAACATGAAGAAGAAATCATTTCCCAAAGTGTTTAGTTGGTTGTTTTTATGATAATACTCTGCCCTGGCACCAGTGTGAAAGCTTTCTTACATATTGGTAGGAGCCCTATAGATAGATTTAGCTTTGTTAGAAAGAAAATGGAGCCAGGACTGGTGGTGCACACTTCAAATCCCAGCTACTCAGGAGACTGAGGCAGGAGGGTTGCAAGTTTGAGGCCGGAGGCACACTGTGCAACTTAGCAAGACCCTGTCTCAAAATAAAAAATTTAAAAGGGACTGAAGATGCGGCTCAGCGGTGGAACACTTGCCTAGAACAAATCTCTGGGATCACCAAAAGGGAAAGCAATACAAAGCAAAATTAAAGCATAAACTTCTAAAATGCTTTCTGAACTGATAATTTTAGCTTGAGAACCCATTCAAACAAAGTGTAAATGTGGAAAATATTTTGTGCACCTTGAAGAGTTCATCACAGTGCTATTTGTAATAGTCAAAGAACAAATTGTTGTTGTTGGATGCTGTCCAGTTGGTGTCCAACTTATAGCGACCCTATGTATAACAGACAAAACACTATTGTTGGTGCTTCTCTGCTACTCATGGGGTTTTCAATAGCTGATTATTTTTTGGGAGTGTGTTGCTGGGTCCTTCTGCTAAGCCTACAGTCCCTGGTGTTCCTAGGCAGTCTCCCATCCAAGTACTAGCCAGGCTCAACCCTGCTTAGCTTCTGAGATCTGACAGATCAGATGCCACAGTGGTACAGCTGCAGGCAAGAAGAAACTAAAGGTCTAATAATACATTAAAGTATGACTTGTCCTACCAAAACACTGTGAAGCAATTAAAATTATTTTATGAAGTATTTCTAATCAGGTAGGAAAATATTTTTTATCATGCAGTGTGAGAAATCAGCTAATGAAAATCATGAAACAAGCATAAAAATAACAGGTTTTTTCTAAAAAGATGAAAAACTATGGGAGAAATACACTAAAATATTAATAGTAGTTGTCTTCAGATTAGTAACTTTATTTTTCCACATTTTCAGTTTTTTATATTGATTGCTCAGGATATTTATAATGAAGACAGAAGTACTAACAGGAAGAGAAGCTTAACATTTTTCATTATGGCACCCTTTAAAAAATTATCTAAAAGAAAAATTTAACTCCCTAGATCTCACTTCTTTTCAGTATTATCTTTTTGTTTTATGTACATCTTTACCTATATTAAATAGGTAACTTATTTCTTTACCAAAACAAAAGGAAATTTCCCTAAGGGTTTTTTTTTTCGTTTCCTAGGACCGCGCCCTAATAAATAACTTTAGGTTCTTGAGTTCATTTTGAACTCTATTTAAAATTCTAATCTTTATTTGACAAACTAGAATTTCTTTTTAAATTTTAGTTGGTAACCAAATAATTTTTCAAAAGGAAAAAAAGGAAAATGGTAAAAAAAAATAAAAAGCAATAAAATTTGATACTATTTAGTCTTCAAAAAGAACAGCATGGTCTTTATCAGAAGAAGTTAGAGTTCCTAGAAAACAGAACTCAGAGCAAGAGAAAATGATAGATATATTCTCGGGTAAAGTCCATGTACATAAAACCTAACAAGGAAGAAAATTATACAGTGATGTTTGACTATAACACACTAGGAGTTATTTACATGAGATATTATAGCACTGAGTTACATTTCTATTATATACCTGCACTCTAAACTAAAGGGACATGCTCACTTAAACAGACTGTGAGAGAGAAGTGAGAAGTGTCTGCAGGATTCATAATCACCGCGAGGTGAAGGGGGAGAAAAATGGTCTACATGTTTTATCAGCAGCTCCTCAGCTTGCTTTCCCTCTTTTGTTCTAAAATTCTCTCTCAATTTGCTATTTCTGTTAGGAACATATAATATCATTTTGGTACTGAATCTGATTAATTCAATTTGAATATCAGCAACTTCCCCACTCTTAGCAGCTGTTCTATAATAAGTGATTCTGAAAACAAAATTTAAAAAAGTAACAAATGGTGCAACCCTTTTTGCTCTTAACTTTTGCACTAATAAATCAAAGATGAATGACATGTCCCTTTTCATGGTGGATGTTGTTAGCTCCTGGCATACCAGATTTGGCAATCTACTATTTATCTTCTTCTCCTGGGACTCATCATCTCCCCACATTGCAAGCTCATAACCCTTTTAATGCTCATGTACTATTGCGAACATTCCTTTCAGCCTGCTCACCCTTTATGGGTTATTGCCATCTGGTGGGAAAACAGGGTTGACTACCAGATGGTAGTTTTGAAATTTCTAGAAGTGAAGTAATTTTCCTGAAGAGAACAAAATGCATTTACTTCTTTGATGTTGCATATTCTGGGGTTCTAAAACAACAAGCCCTTTTTTTTTGTTGAGGTAAGATCTCACTCTGTGGGCAAAACTGGTGTTGAGCTCGTGATCCTCCTGCCTCAGCCTCCTGAGTGCTGATACTACAGGCATTTACCACTGTTCCTGTCAACAACAAGCATTTTTCTATTCCATTTCACCTAGGGTTCAGTTGCTGAACAGATAATAGAATTGGCTCTCTAAAAAGACCACACAAGCCACATATAGTGGCACATGCCTCTAATTCCAACGACTCCAGAGGCTGAGGCAGGAGGATTGAGGCAGCAGGATATGCAGGCTAGCAGCAGCCTACATAACTTAGCAACACCTTGCTTCAAAATAAATAAATAAATAAATAAATAAATAAATAAATAAAAATTGGGCTAGAGGTGCAGCTCAGTGGTAGAGCATTTGCTGGGTATGTGCAGGGCCCTGGGTTCAAATCCCAGGTACTAAAAAAAATAAAAATAAAAAGTAAATAATAAAATAGATAAATACCATACAAAATAGTACTTCTGAAAACTTAGGCCACATTTTAAGTAATCCTATGTTGTTTTGCTTTATTTTTGTTTTTGTTTGCAGTACTGAGGAGTTGCACTCAGGGCATACTTTGCAAGTGCTCTACCGCTGGGCTGCACCACAGACCCTTTTCTTTTTTATCTTGATACAGGGTCTTGCTAAATTACACAAGCGCCTCTGGCCTCAAGTTGGAATCCTCTTGCCTCCGTCTCCTGAGTCTCTGGGATTACATGCATGCACCTCTGCACTCACTTAACCGTATGATCTTTTAAAAACATGACAAAACAAAGTCAAGCCAAAATGTCTTCACTGCTGCTGCTTTCAGCGGGAAACAATGTAGTATTAGATATTTCCTGCTTCGAAGCTCCATAATAGCATATTTGAGTCATTGAGAAATTGAAGGGTATATTAGTTTGTAAAATGAGGTGTATTCATATTCAGAATTTGGCATAGCCTTCAAAGTGACAGGATGAAATAAGTCCAAAATAATGAGGAGCTTCTCTTTGCTAAGTAGTCATAACATTTACTAGCACTTTAAAATTCTTTAAAATCTAAAATAAACATGATAGCAGGCCTGAGCTCTTCAAAACTGTCAGCATCATAAAAAAAAAGTTCTAATCTGTTCAGACTGCTATGACAAAACACAATAAACAGAGTAACATATAAGCTACAGAAATTAATTTCTCATAGTTCTGGAGTTAAGTCCAAGATCCAGGTGCCAGCCAATTCTGTGTCCCATGGGAACTTGTTGTGATTCATAGTTGGTGCCTTCTACCATTTCACTTATGTGGTGAAAGGGACTAATGAGCTCCCTTGGGCTTATTTTATACACACTAGTCTGCTTCTTGGGAGCTTACCCTGGAGTTTAGAATTTCAACATATGATTTTTGGGAATGGAGACAAACATTCAGACCATACCATGGATTGTTCCAGATAAAAAGAAATTTAAAAGGCCAAGTGTGGTGACAACACACTTGTGATTCTGGTACTAGGGAGCCTGAGGCCAGAGGATAGGGAGAGGCCAGCCTGGGCTACATAGTGAGACCCTACCTAGGAAGGATAAAAGGTAAGGAAATAGGAAGCCATTATTATCAAATTCAGTGAGTGATTCTTGATTGGATTGTAATGCAGAAAAAGAAGATCTATAAAGGATAAATTTATCGAGAAATTTGAATATGGGATATATATTAATATTATGGTATCAATAATGCTAATGACTATGAGAGAATATCCTCTTCATGGAAAATGCAGTATGAATATTTAGGTATGACACTTACTTTCAATTGGTTGAATATAGACAAAGGGCTTATGTATGTTCATTGTTCAGTGTTTTCAGATTTTACATAAGCTTCACATTTTTTCAAAATAAAAAGTTGGGAGGGCTAAATGAGGTGGTGCTCACCTATAATCCCAGCACTCAAGATGCAGAAGCAGAAGGATTGTGAGTTTGAGGCCAGCCTGGGCTAAGTGGTGAGTTCAGGCCACCCTAGGTTACCTAGCAAGACCCTGTCTCAAAAAATGACAGGGAAAAAAAAAAAAAAAACCTGGGCATGGTGGTACAAACCTGTAATCGCAGCACTTGGGAAGTAGAGGAAGGAGGATCACTGCAAGTTCAAAGCCAGCCTTGTCTACATAGCAAGTTCTGAGCCGACCTAGGCTACACAGCAAGACCCTGTCAAAAAAAAAAAAAAAAAAGAAAAGGAAAAGACAACTGAACATATTGGTCTTTTAAAAATATTCAAGAGCAGTGTAAATCTTTGCACATACTACAAAATATCACTAGCCTCAGGGTGTAGCTAGCATATGCAAGGTCCTGGGTTCAATCCTTTACACAAAAAAGGTCACTGATATATAATGGATAATTGACTTAATGTGTTACTCTAGTTATAGACCTGTTTACTTAATTACTAGATGTCGGACTATGAGTAAGATCACCAAGTAGGATCAAAAAGCATTAAGTAGTTTCTGATTCTGGCTGTGATGAAACAACAGGAATTGGCTATACCCTCCTACTTTAACCAAGAACCTAAACAACGTGTACAAAACACTGGTTTCGACACAGCAGACAACAGGAAGCTCAGGGCAGTGTTCTCTAGGAGGAGGAAAACAAATGAGATGAACCCTATTCTTATCCCAGCTTACTATCTAGAGTACATCTGGGGTGTAGCTCATGGAGAGGAAAATGCAAACAGAGTCTACTGGATTCCCTGAGCTAAAGAAATGGAGTTGAAAATAAGAGCATTGAGCTGAAGTTCATTAGGATTTGTACTGTGCAGAAAGACACTTCATAGAACCACAGAGTATCTTCAGCTGAGTACTGATGAGCACATACTTGTGAGGAAATACCTGATCCTAGAGAATGTACCAACAGAAGGCAAGAAGTGAAAGAATCCTTGGAGATCATACTCTGGTGGGACTAGTTTGTGTTCTTACCAGCCAAAATCAAAGACATCATAATTATGAGACACTGAACAGAGTACTTAGAAGGGTATTGGCCATTTATTGTTGTTGCTAGGGTCAACTCATAGGGTTTCCAATGGCTGATTATTTCGGGATTGCCTCAGGAGGGGATTACATTCTTCTCCCATTTTCGCAGTGCTGGGAATCGAACCTGGGACCTCAGAGACTGTAGAGCATCTACCAGCTGAGCTAAATCCCAGCCCCATTGGCCATTTAGAAGAGCCAAATTAGAAGCTAAAGACTACTTTGGTTCCAATGAACAAAGTTGAAAAATAAGCCTTGGAAAAATCAAATGATTTCAGAGTTACTTAATTACATTTCAGGACAAAGCTCAAAAGATGGGAGGAGGACTAGAAAGAGTAATGGGGGGTGAATATGATAAAAGTACATTATATGCATGCATAAGAATGTCATGGTGAAATCCATTGTTTTGTATAATTAATATACCCAATAAGCCAATTGCACTTATGACTCTCCCTCTACCAAAAAAAACTGGTCTCTGTTCATTCTCAAATAGCAAGATGTCCCAAGAGTAACAGAAAGTGGGAGCCCTTGCCACATAGCCATTTCATCAACTATCAACAGCTCTTCGTTTCTTGAGCTACCTTCCTTTTCCAAAGAAGTAATGCTTAGATTAGTCAGGAAGGCTTTCTTAGGAGAATGGCTTGGATTTCAGGGTGTTCCAGTTACCTCAGGATGAATTGGCTCAGCTGGGTATAGTGGCACACAGCTGTAATCCCAGCACTCTGGAAGCTGAGGCAAGAAAACTGATGTGAGTTCAAGGCCAGCCTGGGCTATATTATATGGTATGTTCTAGGTAGAGCACTTCTCTGCAGTCTCTGAGGCCCCAAGTTCGATTCCCAGCACCACAAAATAGGAGGACATGGCAAACCCACTCCCAAGGCAATCCCAAAACAGTCAGCCATTGAAAACCCTATGAGGGTTGCTATGAGTCAGACTCGACTCGATGGCACCTAACAACAACAACAGGTCAGCCTTGGCTACACAATAAGACCCTGTTAAAAAAAAAAAAAAGGTTTGGCTAGGTGTCCCTGTTTCTTTGTATGCCTGTGATCTTTTCTTGAGATTTGGGCAATTGGAAAAGCTCCTCTCTCTTTAGTCTTTACATATTGGTTTCATGGAAAGGTATAACTTCACTCATCATTCCTAGAGATTTTGGGACCTCTTAAACTTTTTCTTGGAATGTCTGTTTTCTGTGGTTTTGCATGTAATTTCCAAGTTAAAGGAGACAAAAAATAAAGCTGGACCCTATGATGTGCGCCTGTAATCCCAGTGACTCAGGAGGCAGAAGCAGGGGGATCTCAAGTTCGAAACCAGAGGCAGCCTGTGCATCTTAGTGAGACTTGGTCTCAAAATAAAAGGTAAAAAAGAAATTGGGGCTGTGGCTCAGTGGTAGGGCAGTTGTCTAGCATGTGCAAGGCGCTGGGTTCAACCTCCCAGTACTGCAAAAACACAAAAAACAAAAACAAAAAAACTTGGGGGTTTTGTTCTTTGTTTTACTGATTTCATATATAATCAATAGATGACACTTTGTTTTCAAATACAAATGCTGATTATTGTTCAATTATAATTGATTACTTCCAAATACATTGTCATTTAATAAGGTCCTATCAATATGTATTCGGCACCTACTCTTTGCTAGGTATCATGATATATATTAGAAGTAGACATTCCTACCATCTGCCATTATGGAACAATTCTCTCTCTCTCTCTCTCTCTCTCTCTCTCTCTCTCTCTCTCTCTCTCTCTCTTCTCTCTCCTCTCTCCTCTCTTCCCTTTTCTCTTTTCTCTTTGTTTGAGGCAACGCGTCACTACATTGTGCAGATTGCCTCCTGCTCCAACTTGTGATCTTCCTGCCTCAGCCTCTCAAGTGCTGGGATCACAGGTGTGTGCTCCCATGCCAGCATTCTTACTATATCTTTCTAAAGACATTAATTTTCCTGTTAGCCTAAATTAGGCTATTTCAGAGGATGGTATTTGCAGTTTTAAAAAGGGAAGGAAGTTAGCTGCTGACTGACTTAAATTGCAAATGCAAAATGAAATTAAATGAAATTAGGGAAAGTGGTCATTGTTGCCTTGAGTAGGTTGTTGAAAATGTTCAAGATATCATACTGCTAGGCTTTTTTTCCCTCCTTCCCTTTATGGAGTAAAGTTCTCCAGGTATCATTTACTCTGACTGAAGGTAACTGTCTTTCAGAACAAAGTTGGACATTATGTTTGGAATTTTTTAGATGGTCTCTTCCAGTCAGTCCTAGCCACCAGTGTAGTGAATCTGTTATTGTTGTTCATAATATGGCAGGGCTAAATGTCTGCATGAGTGAAATTCATACTGCAACTTAGAAGCACTCAAAATATTTATCTCTGTTATGCCTGAAATTCCAGCACTTGACAGTAATTCCTTTGGGTTAGACATTATATCTTCAAGAGTTCTTTATTAAAATGTGGATATGCTAGAGAGAGAGAGAAAATGGAATCAAAAGTAATATTTGCAAAAGATTTTATTTTATATTTTACTGCTTTGGGGGAATTACAAAAGAGATTAGTTTACTTGGAAAGATATGAGGGAAAAGCAAATTACAATTTATAAAATAGCAGGTGCAATATGAACAGATACACACTAAAAGGCTATAATGACACTCTGAGTGGAATGATTGAAAATGACATTTATTATTTATTTGCTCATGTACATACATACATCTTGGTTTTCTCCTACAGGTTTTGTTGTTGTTGTTATTGTTTGAGGTGCTTAGGGTCAAACCTGCGACCTCACACTTGCTAGGCAAGCATTCTACCACTGAGCTACATTCCTAGCCCCAGAGCATGTGTGTGTGAGAGAGAGACAAGGTCTTGTTTCTGTGCTCAAGTGATCCTCCTGCCTCATCCTCCCAAGTAGCTAGGAATATATGGCATGTGCCACTGTGCCCAGCTTCAATTTTTATATAGGTTTAAAAAGAAAATTTACCTCACCAACATTAATAAATAAATTCAAAAAAGATAAATTTCATTTAAAAAAAGAAAAGAAAAGAAAACATAGAGGCCTCAGGAAGATTGAAGCACAAACTGTATTAACAAAGTGTTGCAGAGGTGGAGAGAGGGAGGCATTTTAGTATAAGAGAATGTGTGTAGTCTACCAAGGATTCATGATGGAATCTCAGAGAAAGAACTCCTGGCAAATTTAAAGGAAAAGTTTGACATCTGTTTCTCCTGAGCAGGCTTACATATGACATAATGTACTTCTAGATACTGTATTGGGGCTGGGGTTTAGCTCAGTTGGTAGAGTGCTGCTCTGCACTCTCTGAGATCCTGGGTTCCATCCCCAGCGCTGCAAAAATGAGAGAAGGACATAATAGTCCACTTCTAAGGAAATCCTGAAACAATCAGCCATTGCAAACCCTGTCAATAGCAGAGAAGCACCAACATAGTGCCGGACACTGCACAGTGTCAGGGAATGTTTCGTTCTCGTACGTAGGATCACTATGAGTCGGACCCAACTGGACGGCACCTAACAACAGATATTGTAGTGTGACTTTCTGTGAGTGAAGGTTTCACTACACGAGAAGCAAATGATGAGGTTGTTTGGCCATTCATAGTTGAATTCTGCTCAGCATGACTGTAAATATAAGAAGCTCTGTTTCAAAATCCATTACTCACTGAAGATTTGAAAAGATTTAATTCTCAACATAAGTAACCAAAGCAAACTGCACAAACATGTGTCTGAACAATCTGAAACCTTTCCAAAAAGAAAGCTACAAACATATACCCTTCTAACAAAACCATTTTGTTGAGGGTTATCTTAGTCTACTGGCTAAGGATTGTGCCAAAGACATTCTTGATTCAAAGAAATACAACATTAGAACATGAGAATGCAGAAATGTTTGAATTGTAGGCCAGTTTTACAGGCAACCATTTATAAAATACTCTGAAATAAACTGTGATGCTTATTCTCTGTTTCAGTGTTATTACAGACAATGTTTTGCTTTATAATTTTCATATTTCCTATTTCGCCTAGGCTGGCATTGAACTACTGAACTCAAGCAATCATCCTGCCTCAGCCTCCTGAGTAGCTGGGATTACAGGTGCATGCCACTGCTCCTGGCTCAATGTTTCCCTTTAAATTGTTGTTGCTGTTGGGTGCCTTCGAGTCAGGGTGCCTTCAAGCCTGACTCATAGTGACCCCCATAGGGTTTTCAGTGGCTGATTGCTTTGGAATTGCTTCAGGAGTGGATTGCCACTTCCTTTTTCTGTTTTTTGCAGTGCTGGGGATCGAAGCAAGGCCCTCAGAGGGTGCAGAGCAGCACTCTACCAACTGAGCTAAACCCTAGACCTCACTTTAAGTATTCCACTAAAATCTAGGAAGCAGTCCATGTCATCAAGCATATGTTAAAGACCGATAATGTTTCACCTGCTCTCCTGGTTTGGAAGATATAAAGATAAATAAACTATGATCTTTGCTTACAAGAGCTTAGAGTTTAGTGACAGGAGCTGAGCTCTGTGTTGTGCCTGTGGTGCCAGAAAACATATGGGAGAGATGCTCTTTCAGGGAGCAGGTTGGGAGGGTTTGGAAGGTTTGGGAAGGTTGGGGAGGTTGGGAGGTTTGGAAGAAGTCTTACCAGTCAGACAGGGTGGGAGGGAAAGACAGTTCTAACTGACCTAACAGCAGAGAGACAGGCAGGAACCCAGAGTTTAAGTAATTGCAGATGG
>VMDO01013501.1:0-57963 GCA_007922755.1 Pedetes capensis
CGTATATGTATATATGTATATGTATACATATATGCATATGTACACATATGTATATATGCATGTGTACACATGTATGTATATATGTGCATATACATATATGTATGTATACATATATGTATACATGTGCACATATATACATATGTATATGTGTGTACATATCTACATATATGTGTACATACATACATATATACACACATGTATATGTATGTATATATGTATATACACATATATGTATGTATACATATACGCATACATATACGTATATGTATATATACACACATATATACATATATATGTATGTATATGTATATATGTATACACACATATGTATATATGCACATATATATACATATACATATACATATGTATACATATACATATATGTATATGTATATATACACATATATACATACATATATATAATTCATCTTTTTGCTATTAAGAAAAAAGTTGTGACTTTATGGATAATAGAAAGAAAATTTTAAAATCCAGGCATGATGGTACACACCTAAAATACCAGCACTCAGGAGGCTGACACAGGAGGATCAATGCAAGTTTGAGGCCAGCCTGGGCTACACAGTGAGTTTCAGGCCAGACTTGGCTACACAGTAAGACCCAGCCTCTAAAAAGTAAAACACCAAACAAACAACAATTTTTTATTTTTAGTGGTGAACTGGTTAGAAGGTCAAATAAGCAAAGAGTAAAATCTGAAAGGTATTTTATTTGAAAAAAGAAGTACGAAATAGGAAAACAACTTACCCAGTATTTCTAGTGTTAAGTAAAGAAGAGAGCTCTGTGTGTTTTCAGCATAATTTTCAAGTTCCTGGATATTACGATATGCTTTGTCATCCAGATTTTTTTCCTATAGTCAAAGAAAACACAAACAAATTTATTTCATTATCAACAAACTGATTTATTTTATAAAGAAAAGATGCTATTCTTTGCCCTAAAGAACTAAATTTGGCTAGGTGTGATGGCACACACCTGTACTCCCAGCACTCAGGAGGCTGAGGTGCAGGAAAATCATGAGTTTGAGGCCAGAGATCTTGTCTCTAAACTCCTCCTGCTCCAATAAAAAAAAAAGAGAGAAAACAAAAATATCACTTACCATATTTGTTCGTATACAATAAGATTAAAACATTAAAATACTGAAATCATTTTTTTGTGTGTGTTGCTGGGGCTCGAACCCAGGGCCTCAGTGCATGCTAAGCAAGCACTCTACCCCATGGACCTGGAGTTAACTTAATTTTTAATTCCTTCTAAAGTCCAAGGTATCAAGAGATACTGACTTTACTGAGCTAGGTCTATAGTAACGCTACACTTAACTTATGGAAGAAGAGTCAAATTGCTTTTTCAAAGCAGCTGTACCATTTTACTTTCCTACTAGCAACATATGAAGGGTTCTAATTTCTCCACATTCTCACCAACACTTATTATTGTTCATTTTTTTTATTATGGCTATCCTAATGGATGGGATTAAAATTGATATCTTTTCCAATTATAGCCCTTCTAATCGTGTGTGATCTCATGGTTTTGATTTACATTTCCCACATTTTCAGGTTCTTACTGGTCATTTATATATCTTCTTTGAAGAAATGTCTACTCACATACTTTGCTCATCTTTAAATTGAGTTGCATTGTATTGCTGAGTTCTTTGAGTTCTGATGTATTTTTAGGTACTAGTCTCTTATCAGATACATAAGTGGCAAATATCTTCTCCCATTCTCTGGGTTTTCAACTTCATAAGGCTTTTAAATTTGATAAAGTCCAAATTATCTATTTTTCCTTTCTTGCATGTGCCTTTGACATCATAGCTAAGAATCCACTACTTGAGCTGGGCACGATGGTGCACGCCTCTAACCCGAGGACTTGGGAGGCCCAGGCAGGAAGATGGTGAGTTCAAGGCCAGAGGCAGCCTGTATAATTTAGCAATATCCTGTCTCAAAATAAAAAAAATTAAAAATGGGCCAGGGTGCAGCCCAGTGGTAGAGCACTTATGAAGTATGTGTAAGCACCTAGGCTCAACCCCCAAGTACCTCAACAAACAAACAAACAAAAACAATTGCCTAACCTAAAATCACAAAGATTTCCACCTATGTTTTCTTCAAAGAGTTTTTTAGTTTTAGTTTTTGCATTGTGTCTTTGATTTAAGTTGTTCATCCAGATTCATTCTTTTGCCATGTGTATGTGGTTGTCCCAGCACCATTTGTTGAAAATACCATGTTTACCCCTCTGAATTGTCCTGACATCTTCATCCCTCAGTTGAATACACAGGTTTGTATCTGGACACTCTCTCCACCTTTTTTTGTTTTTTGTGTTTTTGAGACAAAGTCTCTCTCTCTAGTTGAGGCTGATATGGAACTCGCTATGTAACCTGGACTGGCCTAGAATTCATGGTGATTCTCCTGCCGCAGACTCCTGAGTGCTGGGATGACAGGTGTACACCACCATATCCAGCTGGGTTTTCAATTTTTTGTTTTTCATGGTACTAGGGGCGGGGATTGAACCCAGGGTCTTGTGCGTACTTTGTCAGTGCTCTACCACTGAGCTGCACCTCCAGCCCCTTTAAAAAAATTCTTTTTATCTTGAGACAGAGTCTCACTAAGTTATGCAGGCTAGCTCTATCCTCAAATTCTCAATCCTTGTGCCTTAGCCTCCCAAGTAGCAGAATTTAGTCCACAGGCCAACTGAGCAATTCCATTTTTAACAGTAAAGTCATCATCTCTCTCTTTCTTGCTTCCTATTATTACTATAGCCTGTGACTGTGAAAAAATTTTATCTAAATAAACTAAGTAAACATACTTTCATGATAACAGTATGTGATAAATACCATGCCAATAAGGACACTGAGCCAACAATGTATCAGAAAGATGATAAAAGTGAGGCCAGGCCACAGAGCACTTAACAAGTTCAGCCAGACCTAGAATTTATTTCTAAGAATTTAATGTAGTTAAGGATTCCATTCACTGGAAACGTCAGACTTACTTTATTCCTTCTACTATTTGGAGACAGATACAAGTACTAGTGTGTACATAAAGGTATATGTGTAACTACTTGAATGGGCTGGGATTTAGCTCAGTTGGTAGAGCGCTGCGCTGCAGTCTCTGAGGTCCCGAGTTCAATTCCCAGCACCACAAAAATGGGAGAAGGACCTGGCAAAATCCACTCCCAAGCCAATCCCGAAACAGTCAGCCATTGAAAACCCTATGAGGGTTGCTATGAGTCAGACACCGACTCGACAGCACCCGACAACAACAATGACGACGACTACTTGAGTATTTGTTGATAGTAAGGAATTAACCATTTTTTAAGGTGTGATAATTGTATTGCAGTTATGTTTTTAAAAAGTCTTTATCTTTTTAAGATATATATGCACTTCAGGATTACATATGTCATAGATTTACTTAAAAATAATGCAGTGGGGATAATGATAGTGAGTTAATAGAATACAGATGAAACAAGATTGAGTATGTGTTGATAACCATTAAAGCTGGGGTGATAGATACATTAAAGCACAATACAGTATTCTTTCTACAAGTACAAATATTTCCATTTTAAAAAAACATATTAGTAGAGTGCTGTATATATCTATGCCTCTGCCTAGGTGCCTGCCTCTGCCAATCTTCTCAAAATGAGGGAGAAGGCTGAGGGCTGTGACATGTAAGAAAGAGGTACAGATAAAATGGTACTGTTTGCTAAATTTCCTTCCCCCAAAATATTAATCCACATACTAAAACATTTCCTCTCTGAAGTTAACTTAAGGACTAAAAAGGCAGAAAAAACTGAAGACACAGACAACTTTGAACTTACTCTTTCATCAATGATTTTCATAAGCCATCTTTTAGTCAGATTATGTCTTTTGACAGCCTAAAAAAAAAAAAAGAGTACTGTAAGTTTTTAGAAAATACTAGAAATGAGGTCTATAGATCTGAATAAAATAGGCAAACCAAATGTAAAGATAGGTAAGGGAACATTTGTGATCACCAAATAGACAGCTGTATTAAAGAAATATTGGGGAAGATGGGTGCCATGGCACATGCCCATGATTTCAGCTACTTGAGGGGCTGAGGCAGGATGATTTTGAGTTCGAGCCCAGAGACAGCCTGCATAACTTAGCATGGCCTTGTCTCAAAATAAAAATTTAAAAAGGTGCTGAGAGTGTAGCTCAGTGGTAGAGCACTTGCCTAGTAACCAAAAGGCCCTGGGTTCAACCCTCCATTATAGCATGAAAAGAAAAAAGAAAAAAAGAAAAATTACAAAAAAGAAAATATCTTTAGAAAAACATTTCCAAGTAAAGGTAATATCTATAATACTTTTCCACTGTCTCTTCTTCCTGTAGTCATGTAACGATTCCCAATTTCAAGTAAAAGCAAGAATTAAACACCAAGCTTCTCTATTATGTGATTCACCCTGACTTCTATGTTTACACGTTATATACAAAGTTTTCCCCATACTATACTAATTCTACTTAGCAAAAATAATGACTTCTCCAAAAATGAAAAGAGTTTTTACAACTCCAAAGAAAATAATTTGCAAAGCTGAGCATGGTGGCACACAATTGTAATCCCAGTGACTTGGAAGGCAAAGGCAGAAGGATGGCAAGTTCAAGGCCAGAGGTAGCCTGTGTAACTTAGCAAGACCCTGTCTCATGATTAAAAAAAAAAAAAAAAAAAAAGATTTAAAGGGGTTAGGGATACAGCTCAGTGGCAGAATGCTTGCAAAGTACACACAGGACCCTGGGTTCAACCCCCTAGTACCAAACACACACACACACACACACACACACACACACACACACACACACACACACACAGAAAAAGAAAAAAAAGAACTTACAAGGCAAACTGTTATTTTAGTAAGTAAAGACACTGCGGAAGGAAAAGGGCCCACCTAGTGCTCAGATCATGGTTTTTTTTTTGTTGCTACTGTTGTTTTGAGACAGGGTCTTGCGATGTAGCCCATGTTGGTTTTAAGTTCATGATCATCCTGCTTCAGGCTTCCAAGTGCTAGAATTATAGGTATATGATATCACATCTGACCTAGATTATAGTCTGTAAAATCACTGCCCACAAAGGAACCAGAGCTCTAGAGAAATAGTTGATTCCACAGTTGGGGCAGAGGAGGTACAAGATAATCCTAGAATATTTTATTGTGCCAGAAAATAAGTGCTCAAAAAAATGATGGAGGCATGTTATAAGGACAAAGAAACCAGTTTGAAGGGGCTCTTACTACCAAATCTGCGATAATCTGAACACTAAAATGACTAAGTGCGTCAATAAATTATAAACTACTGGGGAAAAAAACAGGAATTCACAAGTCCACACCAATCATTAATAAGCAAATGGACAAATATAGGCGAGTAAGAGCTCACTGTTAAAGAATGCCAGCTGCCAACCAATAAACATGGACAGGATGCTGAATTTGGAAAATTATTATTTTGCAACCATAATAGTAAAGTTTGATTCATACAAGAACTATTAGTGACTACCAAGTTTAGGGGAATTTTTTGATGAAAACCAGGATATTTGCACACCTTAAAGTATCTCCCCAAAGATGGCTGATTAATTATAAGAAGGATTATAATTACTGGTGAGAAAAATCAGGGAACATCTTGACTGGATGTTCTTTGGAATCAAGGACGGCTACACTGTGTCTGACATATTTTGGATGTGTCAGGAGGAACCAATCCCTGGAGAAGGACGTCACGTTTGGGAGAGTAACCACCTGTCCTTTGTCCATCTGTTCTTTGTTGCTGTTGTTATTATTGTTGTTGTTAGGTGCCTTTGAGTAGAGTCCAACTCATAGCAACCCTACATACAACATAACAAAGCACTACCCAACACTGTGCCATGTACACAATCTTTTTATGTTTGAGCCCATTGTTGCAGCCTCTGTGTTTCTGCTCATTTTGAGTAACGCCACATTAGCAAATAGAGGTCCAACGGGCTTTATTCCACTCTCATAATTAAGGTAGACTCTACCTTGAGGAGGTAACTCTTCCCCAGTCATTTCTTGAATACCTTCCAGCCTGGGGGGCTCATTTTTTGGCACTCTATTTGGCAGTGCTTCTCTGCTGTTTGGGCTGGGATTTAGCTCAGTTGGTAGAGCGCTGCGCTGCAGTCTCTGAGGTCCTGAGTTCAATTCCCAGCACCAAAAAAATGGGAGAAGAACCTGGCAATCTACTCCCAAGGCAATCCTGAAATAGTCAACCATTGAAAACCCTATGAGGGTGGCTATGAGTCAGATACCAACTCGATGGCAGCTAACAACAACAACAAATCTCTGCTATTTATAAGGTTTTCAATGACTAATTATTTCATGAGCAGACTACTGGGTCCTTCACCCTAGTCTGTCTTAATCTGCAAGCTCAGCTGAAACCTGACCACCATGGGTGACCATGCTAGTATCAGAAGCACTGGTGGCACAGCTTTCACAGCATAACAAGTTAACAGACACATGGGGGTACACACACATATATACATGTAAGTAGAGAGGAGGGAGAGACAGAGAAAGAAGAGAGAGAAAAAAGGAGAAAAACGGAGAAAGAAAGAGAGAATGCTTATAAATGATTAAACATGCCTAGAAGTACAGCTGAGAGGTAAGAGCACCTGCCTAGCATGAGCAAGGTCCTGGGCTCAACCCCTGGCACCACAAAAATAGACAGATAGACAAACAAACAGGACAAAATGTTAATGACAGGTAAATTTGGGTAGAAGATATAGAGGTACTCTTTGTACTATTTTAAATTTTTTAACCTTTCTGAAAGTTTGAACTTACCCCCAAATAACTTTTAAAAGTTTTCTTTTTTTTGCCAAGCCAACACTATGATATATTTTCACAATAAATATAGTAATGAAACATAAAGTCCTGGGGATATCTTACACATCAGCTAAGACTCTCAGATGTCATTGAATGTAAAGGCTGGCATGCTTGTCAACACGCATTTGTGGGACAAAGGGTGTAAGTATGGAGAACACAGCCCTCTTTGTCTGGCAGAAGTCTGAAGGAAGGCTGTGTGGAGTTAGTTACAAACTGCTCTCAGCACTACTACTGTTACATAGCAAGACTCCCCATAGACTTTTCTCTCAAATCCCAGGAATCAGCCAATCAGTCACCATACACTTCTGCTCTTATTTTTATATCTGAGAGGGAGGGCACATTTGATCTTTCTATCTATACCATGTAGCACTATTCCTGGTACATAACCATACTCAGTAAATATTTAACCAATGAAAAGTCAAATTTCTATTTACTCAAGGTTGAAGATATAATGTTTGCAGTTTCTTGACCACAAAATACACTTCTGTCTGATTAGAGCCAGGTGCCCATGGCACACACCTATAATCTGAGCAACTCAGTATGCTGAGGCAGGAAGACTGCAAATTCAAAGCCAGAGGCAGTCTATGCAACTTAGCAAGACCCTGTCTCAAAATAAAAAATAAAAAGAGGCAGACCAGTGGTAGAGCAACTTGCCTAGCAAGCACAAGGCCCTGGCTTCAACCCCCCAGTATTGAAAAAAGGAAAAATAAAAGAAGAATGAAATTAGAGATCAAAGCAAAAGAATAATTAAAAGAAGCTGAATGTCTGCTCAATAAAGTATCAACTTTGGAAAATGAAGCCAAATAGAATAAAAATCTTAGCTATAAATATAAATTCAAACTGTAACTAATACTCATACATAGAGAAATGTTGTTGTTGTTGTTAGGGGCTGTCAGGTCGGTATCTGACTCATAGCGACCCTCATAGGGTTTTCAATGGCTAACTGTTTTGGGATTGCCTTGGGAGTGGATTGCCAGACCCTTCTCCCACTTTTCATAGAGAAATAGGGAATCTTATGTAGACTATATAAGAAATTATAAACATAAAACTATTTTCCACCCTGAAAATGCCAATGAAACAGTATGAGAAAAGTGCTCTCTGGATAATAGTGTCCCTGGTTCCCCTCTACAAGTACCTGACACTCTTCTAAGAATCAGTGGAAAGTTTTACTGGAGTCACGATAAACATACTCCAGCAGACTGGGGAAGGACAGATAATACGCAATGAGGTCAGTTGCTCTGCTTCTTTTGTATCTTCATATTAACACTGAATATTGGTCATATCAGAAAGCTACTTAATATTCATTACCAAAATTTAAGTACTTTGGGCTGAGAATAGGGGTAGGGAACTTGCCCAACATGCACAAGGCCCTGGCTTTAATTCCTAGCATTACAAAAAACAAAAAGAAAACCAACAAAAAAAAAGCTATTAAGATTGTACAAATTGGCAATCCTAAATTGGCACATATGTAAACAATATATAATTCAAATGAATCTTCTGTTTTCTTTTTAAGAGATGCCAAGGAAAGGTAAATTCACATTAAGTTTATCTCTGATGTTCCACTGTTATTTCCTAACAAAGGCCAAATTCTTTAATGCAAGTCTTTACACAAACCTCTACAGCAGTCAAATTTGTGCTGAAAAAATAAACAGAAAGGGTTTCTGGGTTTTAGAGAAACTTTTCTCTATACTACACCACCTGTATTGAGCTTCTTGAAGACAAATAATTAAAGGTAAACCACTAATTTAACACAGCTTCCCATCTACTTTTTCTTCTCAGGCCCTGGCTGGGGGTGGGGGTCTAGCTTTCCATCTTTACTGGGGTTCTGTATAGTCAACCTGGGACCCAGAAATCCAGCCTGTCTCTGTGCACAGAGCTAAGATGTGCTCCACTGTTAGGTCTCTTAGTGGCTTCCATTATAGAAACCCTCTTTGGGCACTTACAATAGGGACAGAGATCAGTGACAGAAAGATATCAAATACCCTCCCTCCATTCAAACTTCAGCATATTTCTAAACCATGCATGGCCCTTTATCAATGAAGGACCCACATACCTGCTTCAACATAAAACTACTTACAGTATACATCAAGCTATATAAAGAATACTTCAATCTGTAAGTTACCACTCACTAATATCTAAAATTCATCAACAAGTGGACAATTCTATTAAACTAGACAAGGTAGTTTTAAGTTTATGTCTGGAGTATGCTTAGAGCAAATCTCCCCACACAGAAGATTAATACATGTTGTTCTATACCCCAGTCTGGATTAAAACACTGATACAAACACAAGATGGGCAGAAAGAACAGATAAATTACCTGCTATTACATAAGAATTTGTAGTGTTTAGATCCTGTAACCAAATATATGAAAAATATGTAAGTAATTTGTAATATAAGGAGACCAGGTACTTCTTTTTTCCTATAATAAAGAAATATACCAAAGACCTGTACAAATTATGAGTGGATGATTTTTCATTCTCTGCCACAACTAAAATAGATCTGAACATGAGCCTACAAATATTTACAGGACAAATTCCACCATCATCACCACTATCTGAATTATACCTCCCAAAAAGTAGGCTTACATAATATTCTTCCAAATTAAAGTAAAATATTCTTACAAATGAAAATATTTATACTTTTACCTTCCATAGTTCAATGGCCACAGGCTGATGTGGTGGGTTGTCAGAGTATATATCTTCTATAGCTGTTTTCCAGAATTGCATTCGCATCAGTCCAATTGTTTTCTCAGAGACTGAATCCTTAACCTGCAAAAAGAGTTTCAAAACTTTAATAAACACATCATTCATAGATTCAAAAACCAGTATTTTTAAGGGCATCTTTTGAGTTAACGGAACTCAACTCTGTATCATGAGGGTGATGAATATAAGACACTACATTTTCAGAACTATAGAAGTATACACCATGAAGTGTGAATTTGACTGTATGAAACATTTAAATAAACTTATTCATTCATTAAGTAGTTTTTAAAAAGATTATTAAACTGTCTCCCTCATTCACTACTGATTAAGAATGGCCTTCTAGGGCTCATGGAGGTGCCTCCCTATAATCCCAGCACTCAGGAGTAAAGGCAGGAAGATCATGAGGTCAAGGTTGGCCTGGGCTACACAGCAAGTTCCTGGCCAGCCTAAACTACATAGCGAGACTCTATCTCAAAAAACAAGGGCTGGGGATGCAGCTCAGAGGTAGAGTACTTTAGTAGCATGCACAAGGTCCTGAGTTCAATCTCTAGCACTTTAAAAAAAGAAAGGCCTTCTTTGATTCAGAGAAAAATTATCAATGCAAGCTCAATCTAGGAAGTAAATTTTGACAAGGACCATGTCCTTAAGTGTCTCATCAGACTGCTTATTAGTAGCAAGGGAAGAAATATTAACATCGTGACTACATGACCAAAATTAACATCACCACTGAGAGAGGCAGATGGATATTCGTGCTTGCCATGATCCTCTGAAAAGGACACACACCACTTAGGTAATATTGGTCTAGGAGTGTATACGTTCAACATAATTATGATGAAAAATAAATCCCCAGTAAGAATTATTCTTTTTTTTTCTGGTGCTAGTGATTATACCCAGGGCCTTGCACATCCTAAGTACATGTTCTATCACTAAGCTACACCACCAATCCCAATTCTATCTTTTAAAAGGGACAGTATTGTTTTTTAAAAAGTCAATGTCATTTTTTAAAAAAAGGATATGGAAATATTTTAGATTAAAGAAAGCTAAAGGACTGAGAATGTAGGTTAGTGGTAGACTATTTACCTAGCATGCGTGAAGACCTAGGTTCAATCCCCAGTACCATAAAACAAATGAAAACAAAATAAAGAAAACTAGCTGCACACCATGCATCTATAATCACAGTGACTCAGAAGGTTGAGGCAGCAGGATGCAAGTTCAGGGCTGAGGCAGCCTGCACAGCTTAGCAAAACTGGCCTTGAGATTTTTTTTTAATTTTTTTTTAATTTTTAAAAAAAGGGCTGGTGGCACAGTTTAGTTAGTAGAGGATTTGCCTAGTATGTGTGAGGCCCTGAGTTCAAGCTCTTAGTATAAATAAATAAGTAAGGGAGGCTAAAGAGACATAAAAACTAAAGACAGTGCATGATCTTGGACTGGATCCTGTACAGAGGGAAAAAGAAACACCATAAGGATATTACTAGATCATTTGCCAAAAGTGGAAACTAGATGGTAGAGCAAATAAAAGTATCACATATCAATGTTAAAAGTATCCTTTATAACTATACTATGCTTATGTAAGAAAATATCCTTATTCATATGAAATACACAAGTTTATAGGAATAAGGGCCATGATGTAGTTGAATTACTGTAAAATGAGTCATTACCAAAAATGAACTCACTCAAATCTTTGTGTATTCATAGACAGAATGATAAAGCAACTAGGGTAAAATACTGACAAAAGGGTATATGGGTATTCTATGTATTATTCTTTTCTGTATGTGAAACTACTACCAAACAAAAAATTTTTCTAGGTCAGGCACAGTGGTGCACACCTGTAATCCTAGCCATTAGTCAAGCAGAGGCAGGAGGATCAGAATTTGAGGCCAGAGACAGCCTGTGTAACTTGGCAAGAATCTGACTCAAAATAAAAAATAAAAAATGGGGTGAAAAAATAAATAACAAAATAAACAAACGGGCTGGGGTGTAGCCCAGTGGTAGAGTGCTTGCAAAGTATGTGCACCACAAAAAAAAAAAAAAAAAGGTTTTGCAAAAAACTGATGCTGGTAGAAGGTGGGTTTCTTAGCAAACTTTAATATTCATCTTCCTGTGGCATACAGTATAGCAACACAGCAGCAAAGGGTGATTGTCTTAAAACATGACTATGAAACGTGTCTCTCTCGTTGCCCACCTCACTCAAAGGTCAAGGTGACTATAATGGTCTTCAAGGCCTTATCTTTCTGACTTAAGTGCCTCTAACCTCATATCCTCTCATGCTTCCTCTCTCTCCTCTGTCCTACACTGACCTCCTTTTATTCTTTGAATATATCAGGCACACTTGTACCTCAGAGCCTTTGCACTTGCTGTTCCTTTTACCTAGAATACTCTTTGCCCACTAATCTATACAGCTCACTCTTTCACCTTCTTCAAATCTTTGCTCCAATGACACTTCTAAATAAGGTTTTTCCTGACTACTATATATAAAATAGAAACCCCAACTATATCAAGCTTTCCTTAGCCCTCTTATCCCGCTTTATTTTTCTCCATAGTACCTGTCTAATCTGATATATTGTAGTTATTTGTTCATTGAGTGCAGAGACTTTGCATATTTCATTCAATACTGTACTTCCAGGATTCAAAACAGTGTCCAGCATATTTCAGACAGTCAGTACTTATTAAATGAGTAGATGAATAAGATTATATATGCAAACTAGTAGCAAGATGCTCCTAAAAAAGTGACAGAGAATTCAGGGGGAAGCTTGGGAATTTAATTATTAAAAATGGAATTTTAATCACTTAAAAATTATAATGGGGTACAGGAGGTTTACCTCAGTTGGTAGAGCACTTGCTTAGCATGCACTGAGGCCCTGGGTTCAATCCCCAGCACCCCCCCCCCCAAAAAAAAAAAGGAAAAATATACTGGAAGACCACTGTGAGGACAGTTTATAACTAAATTGTGATTGGCTTAACATGCTGATAATGGAGTTTATACCTGGAAAAGGATGAGGTGAAAAAAATATGACTAATAACTTCCAGGAATACACCAGAAGAAAAAATAGCCAGTCTAGTGGACTCTACAGATTCATGATGGTGAGTCTTAGTTGTACCTTGGTGCTTTACTCCCACCCTTTTATTCATTCCTTATTCATTTCTATCATATTCAGTGGAGAAGCTGTGTCAAACTCACCATTCTCTTCAAGACTCCAAACCCTCCCATGCCCCTTCACTCCCAATATCTGACCTCTCAATTCACTTAGACCATTCTACTTAAACTCTCTTATTTCTACTCTTCATTTCATTTTGGTTTGTATCTACACATGTTCCTTCCACCTGAAGGAAAAGAATGACCTCTTCCTTCCTTTGTAATTCTTAGACAAAAGTGAGTCAGTATGCTCTAAGGAGTCTGAGTTTGCTAGAATTGCTTCCAATCCCCACTTCACATTAAAGTTAAAACTTCAATTCAACTTCAACTAAAAGTGCTTTGAGTCAGGTGTGGTGGCACACACCTATAGTCCCAGCACTGTGGAGGCAGAAGCAGGAAGACTGTGAGTCCAAGACCAACTTGGGCCACACAGTGAGGTCCAGACCCGCCTGAGCTACATAGTGAGACCTTATCTCAATCAAATAATAACAAAAAGAGTGCACTGAAAAACTGCTATACACATGTAAATTATGACTATTAGAGAAAATAAGCAGGAGTACTCTGATTAGCCTATTCAATTAACAGACAAATGCCCAATGGTAATTGCAGTTTTTGTAGCATCCTCAGAAAAAGAAACTTAAAATCCCAGAATAGCATTTCCAGAAACATTAAAGTTTATTAGCTATTTTAATTTTTTGGTATTGAATTAAGCCTAAATAGTTAGCAAGAGAAAGAAACCACTAGAAGAAACTATACACACATCTAACATATAAATTGCAACTAAATTTCTTTATTGTTCGGCAATAAACACATTATACTACCATTTCAAGATATTTTAATACCAGCCTGAGCCAGTTCCACATTGAAGGCCCTCAGCGCAAAAGCAGAGCTTCGAGATTCTGCAGGAAGTAGCAAGGAGCATAGATAACTCTCATAATCTCGTTTCCTATAACAAATAGGGAAAAAAAGAGAAAAAGGTAGTTACTTTTCACTTTCCAAATTACATACAAAGTACTAAACAAAATTAACTGAAAACAATGAGGCTTTAGTTTATAATAGGCTGACATTTCTTATCTTTTATAACCATTTCTCTGTAATTACAAAAAATGTAGCCAGGTGTGGGGGCACATATCTGTAATTCCAGCACCTCGGAAGCTGAGGCAGGAAGTTCAATGCAAATTTGAGACCACGTTCGTCTACAGTGAGTTCTAGGCCAGCTTGGGCTACGTGTGAGACTCTGTCTCAAAGTAAAAAAATAAGCCGGCATGGTGGTGTACGCCTGTAAGCCCAGCGGCTCAGGAGGCAGAGGCAGGAGGATCACAAGTTCTAGACCTGAAACAGTCTGTGTAACTTAGCGAGACCCTGTCTCAAAAAGTAAAAAAAATGGGCTGGGGGTGCAGCTCAGCGGTCCAGCACTTACAGAGCATGCAAGCGCAAGGCCCTGGATTCAACCCCCAGTACTGCAAAATAAATAAATAAAATAAAATAAAATAAAAGTATCACCTCCCCCCCCATCCCAGGACAGTTAAAAAAGAAATCTCTATTAATTTATTTTTACTTAAATAGTACTTATAATTTTGTTTTAGAACTGCTTTGCTTTTACGAAGAATTTGATAGAGCTACAAGAGTAGAAATTGAGTTAATAGTTTAAGCAAGTATTGGTGTACTCAGTTTTGACTTTGTTGTTGTTGTTGTTGTTGTTGTTGTTGTTGTTGCAGTACTGGGGGGTTGAACCCAGGGCCTTGCATATACTTTGCAAGTGCTCTACCACTGGGCTGCAACTCCAGGCTCATTTTTTATTTTTTGAGTCAGGGTCTTGCTAAATTATGCAGGCTGCCTCTGGCCTCAAACTCATCGTATTCCTGCTTCTACCTCCTAAATCGCTGGGATTACAGGTGTGAGCCACCACGCTTGGCATGAACTCAGATTTTAATACATAAGTAAATAAGATACATAGACACAGAAATAAGAAATCAATGTACACTAAGAATCAATGTACAATGTTCAGCATTTGCTGAAGAAACTTAGAGGACGCACTGAGAACACAAATACTCCCAGCATCAGTGAACAAACCAAGCACCAGGATCTTGGGTTCCTAAAACTTCCTTAGGCTCCTTGGAGGAATGATTGACTCTAGGGCTGAGCCAGGGAAAATACAAAACAAGCCTGAAACATCTTGAGCAGAAAGGAAAGAAATGTTCAAAGAATGGAATGAAGTTGCCAAAGAACTGCAATGAGAGAGTCTGCAGCAATTTGGGCATCAAAGAATAATGGTGTTGTTTGTACTCAGGAGGGGGAGGCAGGAGGCTTGCTTGAGCCCAAGAGTTTGAAATAGTCTGGGCAAAGTAGCAAGACCCTGTCTTAGTTTAAAAAAAAAAGCTAGGGGTGTAGCTCAGGGGTAGAGAGTCCTTGCCTAGCATCACCAGAGCCTGGGTTCAATATCAGCACCACAAAGAAAACACAACAAAAAAGTGAGGGGTGGTGGAATAAATCTGTAAACCCAGCATTCAAAAGGCTGAGGCAGGTCACCAGTCTCTTCCAAGTTCCAGGTTAGCCTGGACTTCATAGTGAGACCATGTATCATAAAAACAAAAAGTAGAAAGAAAACAAACCCAAAAATAGCAAATGAATAAACACAAACATGTGTTTTTTGTTTTTTGGGTTTTTTTGCTTGCTTCATCATACCCAAGGTAGTTTAGTTATTCTATTACTTCTCAGAAACCCTTGAAGACCAGGTACTTGAAGACCTGATACCACTGTTCTTAACAAAAAGCAGAAGGGCAGCAAGGGCCAATCCATCAGTCTCCAGTCAGGCCTCGAATCCAAGGAAGGCCCAACACACCTTCACAGATGTTTAAGGGCAACTCCTAAACACCAAACCTTCCTAGTGCTACTGGGGTGAACCAAACACTTCAAGTCCCTAACTTCATAAAGCTATTCTAGTGAACCTCAGGCAAATTGCTTTCTCTAGCCCCGGTTTCCTCATCTACTAAATGAGATAATAGTTACCTACATTGCACTCACTGTGCCCTTAACCACGTATATTGTTCTAAATACTGTAATCCTCACAATTCTAGATGGTAGTTCTACATTCGTCCCTCGCAATTTGTAATGAGGACTAAATAAATTTACTTGTAAATTACTCGTAATGGTGCCCAAAGTATAGGAAAAAACCACAAAGCTACTGTCGTTAAAATTAATCATTAGCTGTTCTGTGAATGAAAACGCATGCAAAACGGTAAAGTAGCTTAAAATTAAGGTCCTAGCAAGGTGACGTTCGTGGGCAGACGAAGACACTTGGCTAGGATTTTGTGGACACGCGGTGTTCCTGTTGTCTCACTGTCTCCACACCGGCACCCAGAGCCCATGAGAACACACAGAAACCAGAAGGTCGCGAGGAAAGCTCTGGACCGCTCGCCCCGAACGACACGGGTCCCAGCCGCGCTCTCCCGGCCCACAGGCAGCTCCACGACCCCCGACCGGAGCAGACGGGGCTCGCTCACCGCAGTAGCTCCAGGCAGTAGTGGTCTGAGCCCGAGGCGCCGGGTCTGCTGGCCGCCGCCACGCTTCGCCTGGTCACCGCGGGTCCCGGGAGCCGCCTCACTCGGGCCCACAAACTCCGTGGCAGTCGGCGGCGACCCAGGCCCGGGACGTCCAGCCGTAGCGGGGTACACGCGGAGCCCAGCATGGAGGCCGCCATGACGCCGGCGCCGCATAACCTTTGACCCCGTGCTGTGGGCGCGCAGCCACGCCCCCGGCAGGCGCCCAGCCCTCTTGTCCGCGGCAGGAAGGCCTCCGAGTGCCACTCGCAGAGCCAGGTGGCGCTGTGGTCCTCTGCATCTAGGCCGCTGCCGCTCTCTTGGCCATGGTTCGAGGAAAGCCCTGTGTTAAGTCCATCCTGTCCTTCTCTCCCGGGGTACTCCCTCCCATATCCAACTTGTGGGGACCCCAGAGCACCTGTAAGAAGTGACGGGTGCTCGCTTCTTAAAGAAGGAACAGCCAAAATTATGTCTCGTCACCCCAGCTCTCCAAATCGCGTTTAAGAGGGGAACCTCGTATGTTGTTTCTCAACAGCGGCACTCTTGATACTTAAGGTGCAGCTGCACTGCCCCAGGAGGGGCTGTCTGACGTGTTGCCAGAAGCTTGCCTCACCTGAATGCCCAGGCCTGGTAACCACCAGACTCCCACACACATTCCCAGAGCTTTCTGGCAGAGTCTTCCTGAATGGGAACTAGCTACCTGGTACCTACAATAGGAAAACACAAAGATCAACCGAACATGGTGGCTCATGGATCAGCGACTTGGGAGCCTGAAGTAGGATGATTCCGAGTTCGAGGCCAGAGGCAGCCTGTGTAACATAGCGAGACATTGTCTCAAAATAAAAATAAAAATAATAAATTAAAAGCAGGATCAGGGGCTGGGGTGCGGCTTAATAGTAGACCACTTGCCTAGCATGCACCGAGCTCTGGGTTCAATCCCCAACCCACAAAGATCCCTAAGAGAAGCAAAACCTTAAGTTGTTATCAGCTACTACCTGTAGCTCACATGCTTGTTGATTGTCTCTCTCACTGTACTCTTAAGTTTGTGAGGACGGGTTCATGATTTTGTTTCCCCATTGGCTTTATCCCCAATGCCAGTCTCGAGCATAGAAACCAGCTAGCCTCCATTCACATAAAAGGTAAGGTCAGGAAGATGCAAACATACAAAATATCTGTATTTGTGGAAGGGAGAGAAGAGGGGTTGGCCACAGGCCAGAGCCTGCTTTTCTGGGCTTCCAGCATCCAGCACAGAACTCCAAGGAGTCTGCAATTTCTCAATCTAATCTTGACCCTCCAGATCCTTATGAAGATGTATTTATCAAGATGGAGGGATACAATATATTCTGACAGTTTACTACTTTGGTTTATAACTTTTAAATATTTGTTCACATGGTGTAGGGGCCTCCTTTGATACTCTTACACTCAGGTCCCCCAAATATTAGTTGGGTCTACTTGCCACCACTGATTTGGTCCAAGCCAACAACTGCCTATACCTGGATCCCAGTGACACCCACATCCAGATTTGCTCAAATTGTTCATGCTGCAGCCAAACTGGTACTTTCTAAAATGTGCATCTGCTCATAGCCCTTCCCTATTTGATAACCTTTACTGTACATTGGATAGAGTCCCTCCATGTGGCTTCTGTTTTTCTTTTAGCCTCAACTTTGGCCATCTGTATTTGTGACTTTAATGTTTCTTTAAACTCAAAGGGGAGCACCTTGCTCTCTGGACCTAAGAACCCTAACCAATTTACCTGACATTGATTCTTTCTTCAGTCTGTGCAGCAGCCCCACCCATTCCCTCTTATATGATATCCTGTCTTTCCTCTTGGGCTTCTATCCTTTAGTTTTGACAGACACACACTACTGTTTTCAATACCATAATTTAAACCTGCTTCTTTAAAAAAAAAATCGCCTGTCCACATTTCTAGTTCTGATCTCATGCCCAGCTGGTCTTTGCCATCTGGACATCTTGTTATTATTTCAAAGTCCATACATCTAAAAAACAAATCACACCAACTCTTCTTCCTAGTCTCCTTATTTGTTTTGACAATATCCCCTTTCTCAGAATCAACCAGTGGAAATGCTTTGAGTCATCTTTACCCCATCGCTTTTCTATATCTAACATAATCTAACTAGCCATGTCTGAGCAGTTCTTTTTCCTACGCATAAGTGTGTCCATGGCAGCATAGCAGGTGCAAAACTACCAGAATTCAGATCCTGGATCCACCTCTTAGCTCCACCTCCTACTTTGTGATCCTTGGTAAGTTACCTACCTTTTTTTGTGCCTCAGTTTTCTCACCCATAAAATGGAAATAATAATAGAACCTACATCACAAGATTATTGTGGGAACTAAATGAGTTAATACATCTAAAGCATGGAATTTACCTATCCCATAATAAGCATTCAACAAAAGTAAGCTATGCAGGGAGAATATTGTGCAAGACTTTTCATATGGACCAAAAAAATTTCTATGTATCTTTAGTGGAAAGCTAGACATTGTCCAGAACATTTTCTTCCATAAGGTCTTTATACCTTTCATTGTCTTTGAGCTACTTTGTAAGTTGTAGAATATTGACAGTAATGCAAATGATTCTTGTCCATAAATGTGGAAATTGAGCCCAGTGGAGATTTGTTTGATTATTGTTCTAAGGATTGTGGTACCACATTTATTAAGGTTTTCTGATACCACACTTATTAAGCAAATTTATTCACGTATTCTTTATGGCATATTCTTATATATGTTTAGTACTTTGGATACTCCTTTGAATTAGTCACGATATTTACTGGTTAATTAATGAGTTAATTGAAATTTTTTATGTGTTCATTTTATATTTATAAGAAGTTATGATTATATAATATTTTTAAAATTATTTTGACAGCTATATTTAGCTATTATTAACTGCATTTCCATTTTACTTCTACTACTTAGTTTTATATCTTTCTAATGAACCCATTTCATTTATTTCATTACTATACTCCAAGCCAGTGAGTCTATATTGAAAAATTCACCAGCTGCTAGTTATCACAAATATATACTAAAGGTATTATGAGCCTATAGATATATAAAATGAAGGAAGTTGTGGTAGTCAGCCTTTTCTCATTGTAACAGAAACCTGAGATAACTTAAAGGAGGAAAATTATTTTGACTCATGGTTTCAGATGTCTTGGTCCATGGTCACTTGGTTCTGTTGCTTTTGGGCCTGTGGCAAGGCATTGCATCATGACAGAAGCATGTAGTAGAGGAAACTTACTCATTTCACGGGGTCCAGGAAGCCAAGACAAAGAGAGGCAGAAGCTGTTGCTGCAATATCCTCTTTAAGGGCACTCCTCAAGAGACCCAACTTTGAGGCCTGCCTGGACTACATAGATAGTTCCAGGCCAGCCTAATTTAACTAGCAAGACCATATCTTTAAAAAAAAAAAATGAGCACATGAAATACTTTCTTAGTCTGATTTGTTTGTACCAAAACCAATATTTTTGAAATATGCATATACTTGTATTAAAAGTTGTAATCAAAGTAGAGCTGGGGTTTAGATCAGTTGGCAGAGTTGCTCTGTGCTCTCTGAGGCCCTGAGTTCAATCCCCAGCACCTCGAAAAATGGAAGAAGGATGTGGCAGTCTACTCCCAGAGCAATCCCAAAACAATCAGCCATTAAAAGCTATGATGATCACTGTAAGTCAGACTGGACTCGATGGCACCTAGCAACAACAACAATCAAAGCAGATATTCAGTGCTTATGCAAAAAATTATTGTTAACATAAATGATCATAGAAGGCTTCCAGTGTAAGATGGCAGATTAGAGGCAGCCTCCATGTTGCACAATAAGACAAAGAAGTCAGAATAGGAAGAGTGGACTCTATTCCAAAGAAAGACTGGAAAAGCACAGAAATCACAAAGGAGATTACAGGATGGTCTCAGAGGTGTAAAATGGAGATAGAAGCAAGAGGGAGTGAGCAGGACATATCTCCAATCTTGGCTCCCCAGAAAGGGATAGGAACTGGACCCCTCACCCAAAAAGGTAAACTAGAAAGCCCTCCTGGGCTGACCAGCAGTCCCATAGGAGAAGCCCACAGTCCTTGGAGCCTTTGGACCCATTCAGGGGATTTGGTGAGACAGTGGCTCTTCCTGACTAGAGGGATCAGCATTGAAGGATTCATTTTGCCACACTCCATATCTTGTAGTGTCATGACCAAGTACCATGTTGAGAAGGAACATATTGTGTGAGATTGAGGTAATTTGGGGCTTGAGAACAAAGAATAATTACTAGTCAGTGAACCTGGGGGTATTCTGCCACAATCCTAGGATGTAACACAGCTGCTTCAGGCAGTTCCAGAGAAGGGGAAGATGGGATACCAACACAATGAGAGGTTTGGGCAGCAGGAGGCAGCAGGATGGTACCCTCACCCCCCGGGAAGAGGAGGTGACTCTGTCTCCTCAGAACTTCAGACACTGGCAACTCTGAGCTCAGGCCACATAAAAGACTCCATCTTTAACTAATGACCACCCCCACCTAACAGACTCCAATATTAGAAAACACAGAAAGAAGCTACTCCAGTACTTTACCTTTTTGTGTGCGTGTGTGTGTGCGTGTGTGTGTGTGTGTGTGTGTGTGTGTGTGGTTCTGGGGTTTGAACCCAGGGCCTCGCACTTGTATGCTTTGCAAGTGCTGGACCACTGAGCTGCAACCCCAGCCCATTTTTTTAGTTTTTGAGACAAGGTCTAAATTATGCAGACTGTCTCTGGTCTTGAACTTGCAATCCAACTGCCTCTGCCTCCCGAGTGGCTGGGATTACAGGCGTGAGCCACCTCGCCCAGCTTCCAGTACTTTATCTTTTCTTTCTTTTTTCCTGTTGTGCTAGGGATTGAATCCAGGGCTTTCCAAGTGCTGTAGCACTATGCAGTACCACCACTCCTTTTCTTATTTTTATTTGAGGCAGGATCTAGGTGAGTTGCACAGGTTGCCTCTGGCCTAGGGCTCAAGATCGTCCTGCCTCAGCCTCCTGAGATGCTGGCATTGCAGGTGTATTCCATGGTGCCTGGCTTTTTTTCTTTAGTATTTTTTCTTTTTTTCCTCCTTTTTTTCCCCTTTTTGCCATTAATTTTGTTTTCCTCATTTCTCTTTTCCTAGTGCAATTTTTATCTTCTTCCTCTTTTAGATTTTTATCTCTTGCTGCCTGTGTGTCTCCATTTCTATTTACTATACTTTTAGTATCATTTTTACTTTATTTTTAAAAGAAAAAGTCTCTTAGGTTTCTATTTCATATTGCTCTTCTTATGTTTACTTAATTTTGTTCATACTTTTTTTCTCTTTTTTGTGCCATCATGAGGTTTTTTATTTGTTTTTAGTCTTTTGCTTTTTTTAAAAAAAAGTCTCTTTCTTCCTAACATTCATTTCCATTCTGGATCTTCTTTTTTCTTTCTTTTACTTAACCCTTGCTGTTTATGTCTTTCTCCTTCCCCTTCTTTTTTATTTTAGGCAACTACTATTTTTACCTTCACCCTAAATAATTTGTAACTTCATTGCCTACTCTATATTATTTTTACCATTTTCTATCATGTGGGCATTGGTCATGTAGTAGTTGTCTTTAGCTGATTTTAAGTGTATTTCTGTATTTGGTTTGGTCTGGTATTATACCTGTTACAGTGGTTTGTCTTCCCCTCCAGGAGTGGTATTGGGAACTGAGCTCTCAAGAGAAAGATGTTTACTAAGAAGATCCCAAAATAAAACAGAAAGAAATATTCATCCTAACAAATCCACAAATCACAAAACAGAGGGACAAGAAACATGAAAAGGCAAGGCAACACATTTCCTCCAAAAGACCATAATTCTTTAACTACTGAATCCAAAGATACTGATATGGTCAAAATGTCAAACAAAGAATTCAAGTATCTTATAAAAATGATCAATGACTTCAAAAGAGGGTATAAGCAAACAGATGAATAAAGTAAAGAAATCAATACAGGACCTAGATTAGAAAGTCCCCAATGTAGAAGATAAAATCAACAAAATGGATGGGAAATTCAGCAAGGAAACTGAGATTTGGGGGAAAAAAATAGAAGTGTTGGAAATGGAGAACTCAAAAGATCAAGTTAAAAACACAATGTAAAGCATCACCAGTAGATGAGATCAAGCAGAAGATAGAATATCAGGCATGGAAAACAAGGTTGAAGAAATATTATGTTCAGACATCAATACAGAAAAATAAAAATAAAAAAGAATATGACCACAACTTTCAAGAACCCTGGATCATGATCAAGAAACCAAATTTAAGAATACAAGGGGTAGAATGAAGAGCTAAGATAAAAATTAAAGGCATTTAAAATCTATCCAATAAAATTATATCAGAAAATTTCCCAAATCTGGAAAAGAAATGGACATCCAACCATAAGAGGCATTTGGAGCCTCAAATAGATATGATCATAAAAGAACCTCTCTACAACACAATATTGTTACAATGCTATGACTCCAGAACAAAGAAACAATATTAAAGGCTAAAAAAGGAAAAACAACTCACTTTCAAAGACAAACCCATCAAAATAACATCAGATATCTCAGCACAAACCTTAAAATCCAGGAAATCATGGGATGATATACTTCAATCCCTGAAAGTAAATAACTGTCTACTAACATTATTATATCCAGCAAAGTTATCATTTAAAGTTAGTGGAGGAGACTTTCCTACACAAGCACACACTAAAGCAATTCATGAACACCAAGTTACAATTGCAGAAAATACTAAAGTAATCCTATTCACACAGGAGGAAGAAAGACAGTCTCAAACACAAGAAAGAATAAACTTCATAAGAGAAACATGAAATAAAACAAACCAGGAAAGAATCAATCATGTCTAAAGCAAAAAACCAGCAAATCCCAAATATGAATAAGGAAGAAATAAAAGAAATGAATGAAGAAAAGAAGAATGAAAAGAAAAGAATGAATAGCATGCAAACCAACCAGAAAAACATTCAACATGATTACAAGAATCATCTTAATTGGCCTTAACTCTCAAATTAAAAGACATAGACCAGTAGACTGGTTAAAAAATAAGATCCAACAATTTGTTTCCTGCAAGAAACACATTTCACTGGCAAAGACACTCACAGACAAAGTGAAAGGATGGAAATTGTCATAACAAGCATGTGGAAGCCAAGGAAAAAGGAGTAACCATCCTTATATCAAAGTAGACTTCAAGTTAAAATCAGAAGAGATAAAGAAGTTCATTACATATTAATAAAGGGAACAACTGATCAAAAAGATATAATAATTAGCCGGGCGTGGTGGCGCATGCCTGTAATCCCAGCAGCTAGGGAGGTGGAGGCAGGAGGATCGCAAGTTCAAGACCAGAGACAGTCAGTGTAACTTAGCGAGACCCTGTCTCAGAAAATAATAAAATCTACAAAATGGGCTGGGGGTGCAGCTCAGTGGTCCAGGCCCTGGGTTCAACCCCTAGTACCGCAAAAAAAATATATATATATATATATAATAATTATTAATATATATGCAGCAAACATCTGTGCACCCAATTTCATAAAACAGACACTACTAGGCAAAAAGAGAAAGATAGGAGAGATACAATAATAGTGGGTGACTTTAATACCTCACTCTCATTAATAGATAGTACATCTAGAACAAAAAAAAAATCAAACAGAAACTTCAGAGTTAAACACCATAATTTATTAGATGGAATTAATCGACATCTACAGACTATTCCATTCAAAAGCTACAGAATACACATTCTTCTTGACAACCCATGGAACTTTCTTTAAAATAGATCACATTTTAGGCCACAAGTAAAGTCTTAGTGAATACAGAAAAATCAAAATAATTTTGTGTGTTTTATCAGATCATAATGGAATAAAACTAGAAATCAACAGCAAGAGAATTTACAGAAACTATATAAATACATGGAGATGATCAATGGGCCCTTGAAGAAATCAGGGAGGAAATTTAAAAATTCCTAGAATCAAATGAAAATAAAAACACAACCTACCAGAACCTTTGGGACATAGCAAAAGTGGTTCTAAGAGGGAAGTTTATAGCAATGAGTCCCTATATTAAAAAATCAGAGTGGACTCAAGTAAATAACAATGCACTTCAAGGTCTTAAAAAAAAAAAACAAGAACAAGCTGGGTGTGGTGGCTCACACCTGTAATTCCAGCAACTCAGGAGATGAAGGCAGGAAGATCATAGGTTCAAGGATAGAGACAGCCTACATAACTTAGCAAGAACCTCTCTCAAGATAAAAGGTAAAAAATGGTCTGGGGGTGCAGCTTGGTGGTAGAGTGCTTGCAAAGCACTTGCAAGGCCTTGGGTTCAACCCCTCACTACTGGAAAAAAAAAAAAGAAAAACAAGAACAGACAAAACTGAAAATCAGTAGATGGAAAGAAATAATAAAGATCAGGGTAGAAATTAATTAAATTGAGACTAAAAGAACAATAATAAGATAAAACAAAGAATTGGTTATTCAAAAAGGTAAATAAGATCAACAAACACTTAGCCAAAAAAAAAGAGAGAGAGAGAGAGAGGGAAAGAGAGAGAGAAGACTGAAATTAATAAAATTAGATGTAAAAAGGGAGCCCTTACAATACCTATGAATTCCAGAGCTTAGGAAATTCTTTCAAAAATTATATTCCAAAAAACTGGAAAACTTAGATGAGATAGATAAATTCCTAGACACATATAATCTATAAAAATCAAAGGATATAAACAAGTTAAACACACCTATAATGAGCAGCAAGATTGAAACAGTAATAAAGAATCTTCCAATAGAGAAAAGCCAGGGCCTAGATGTATTTACAGCTGAATTCTACAAGAACTTTGAAGAACAATTAATACCAATGTTCCTCAAACTATTTCATAAAATAGAACAGGAAATAACACTATCAAACTCAGTCTATGAAGCCAATATTACCCTGACACCAAAGCCAGGTATGGATGCAACAAAAAAGGAAAACTACAGACCAATTTCCCTGATGAACATAGGTGCAAAAAACCTTAATAAAATACAATACAATATAATACAATAATAAAATACTATAATAAAATACAATAATACTATAAATACATACAATAATATGTATAAATATTTTTGTATATTTTTATTGTATTTTTTATGTATTTTTGTATTTTTTGTATTTTATTGTATTTTTATGTATAAATGTGTATAAATACATAAATACATACAATAATACTATAAATACAATAAAATACTATAATAAAATACAATAATAAAATACTATATACAATACAATACAATAATACAATACAATACAACACAATACAATAAAATACAAATCAACAGCACTAAAAAGATCATACACTATGATAAAAATTGGTTTCATACCAGGGATACAAGGTTGCTTCACTATTCATAAGAGAAGAAGATGGAGAGAAGGTCTTTGAAAAAGTTCAATATCCTTTCATAATAAAAGCCCTGAAGAAACTAGGAATTGAAGGAACATACCTCAACATAATAAAGGCAATATATGAAAAACCTGGGAGAAGGACTCAGCAACCCACTCCCAAAAATCAATCCGCCATTGGAAACCCTATGAACAGCAGAGAAGCCCTGACAGTAGTGTTTCACCTTTTGTACACAGGGTCACTATGAGTCAGATACCAACTTGATGGCACCTAACAACAATAACAACAACATGAAAAACCTACAGCCAACATCTACTAAATGGGGAAAAACTGAAAGCATTTCCTCTAAAATCAGGAATGAGACAAGGGTGTCCACTCTCTCCACCTCTATTTAATATAGTAATTGAATTCTTCACCAGAGCAATAAGGCAAGAGAAAGAAATAAAAGGGATCCAAATAGAAAAGGGAGAAGTCAAATGATCCCTATTTTCAAATGATATGATCGTATACTTAAAAGAACTTAAAGACTCCACCAAAAAACTCTTAGAGCTGAAAAACACTTTCAGCAAAGTTGTTGTTGTTGGGCCCTGTTGAATTAGGTCTGACTCATAGTGACCTTATGTACAACAGAATGAAACACAGGATACAAAATCAGTAGCTTTTCTCTATACCAATAGCTACCAGGCTGAGAAAGATATCAGAATAACAAACCTATTCACAATGGCTTCAAAAAGAATAAAATACCTAGGAATAATACCTAAGAAGGTAAATGACTTTTACAATGAAACTTTAAAATACTGAAGAAAGAAATTAGACACTAGAAGATGAAAAGACTTCCCATGCTCATGGATCAGAAGAATAAGTGTTGTGAAAATAGCTATATTAGTGAAAATAGCCTGCAGATTTAATGCAATCTCCATCAAAATCCTAATGACATTCTCCATAGAAATAGAAAAAAAATCCTAAAACTTGTATGGAAGCACAAAAGAACCCAAATTGCTAAACCAATCCTGAGCAGAAAGAGCAATGCAGGGGACATCGTAATACCTGATTTCAAATTAGATTACAAAGAGATAGTAACAAAAATAGCAGGGTACTGGCACAAAAACAGACATGTAGACCATTGGAATAGAATAAAGCCGCCTGAATTTCAACAAAGGTGCCAAAAATACAAGTTTAAGAAAAGATAGCCTCTTCAACAAATGGTGCTAGGAGAACTTGTTGTTGTTGTTGTTAGTTGCCATCGAGTCGGTATCCGACTCATAGCAACCCTCATAGGGTTTTCAATGGCTAACTATTTCGGGATTGCCTTGGGAGTGGATCGCCAGGCCCTTCTCCCATTTTTGCGGTACTGGGAATTGAACTTGGGACCTCAGAGACTGCAGCGCAGCGCTCTACCCACTGAGCTAAATCCCAGCCCCTAGGAGAACTAGATATCCTCATTTAGAAGACTAAAACTATGTCTTTCTCTCTTACCTTGTACAAAAATCAGTTCCAAATGGATTGAAGACTTTAATGTAAGGCTTGAAACTTTGAAACTGCTAGAGGAAAACATAGGGAAAACACTTCCAGATGTAAGCATAGGTAAGGACCTTCTGAAAAGAACCCCAATAGTGCAGGAAACAATAAGAAGAAATGACAAATGGGGTTTTATGAAATTAAAAAGCTTTTGCACAGCAAAAGAAAAAATTACCAAAGACACAACCTACAAAATGGGAGAAAATCTTTGCCAACTATAGATCAGACAGGAGATTAATGTCTAGAATATACAAAGACCTCAAAAAATTAAACACTGAAAAAACAAAGTTGTGATCCTCCTGCCTCAACTACATAAGTAGCTTTGATTACAGGTGTGTTCACTTATGCTTGATCCTCTTTTGTTCTTTCTTTAATTTTTTCCTGACATACTAATTGTTGAACCTAGGGCCTCACGCTTGCTAAGTAAATGCTCTTCCACTAATCTGCACCCCCAGCCCTTTGTTTAATTTTTATTTTGAGATAAGTTCTTGCTAACTTGCACAGGCTGCCTCTGGCCTCGAACTCACGATTCTCCTGCCTCAGCCTCAGGTCTCTGAGATTACAGGAGTGTGCCACAGCACCTGGCTATCTTTTTGTAACATTTCTTTTTGGAAGGATAAATGTTACAAAGGTAGGGACACAACTTTTTTCTTTATATCTACTAGTTGCCTCACTATGATTTATCCAATAGTCTATCTATCTTTTCCCCCTTTGATTTGAAATTCTTCTCTTTTCCTAGGATAAGCTCATGTATGTGTTGATAGTGTTGCATTTGTCTACTAATGTTCTATTACCATACTCTTAGGGCTAGGGTTTAGCTCAGTTGATAGAGTGTTGCTCTGCACTCCCTTAGGCCCTGGGTCCAATCCCCAGACCTGCAAAATGAGAGAAGGATATGGCAATCCACTCCCAGAACATCCTAAAACAATCAGCCACTGAAAACCCTAAGAGGGTCATTAAGAGTCAGACTTGACTCAAGGGTACCTAACAACAAAACCATCCTCTTAACTATTGAGGCTTTACCATATTTTCTTATTTATATCTGATAGGGCTAATCCTTGTTTTCCTAGCCATTCTTTATTCTTCTGTTTGACAATTTTTTCTTTTCTTTTTTTTTTCCTTTTTCTTTTTTCCTTTTTTTTTCCTTTTTCTTTTTTGGTCATACTGGAGATGGAACCCAGAGCCTCACCAGGCAAGTGCTCTACCACCAATCCACAACACTAGCCCCCACACGACTTTGAGAATCAGGTTTTCTATTAGAAAATCCCTGAAGGTATTTGTATTAGAATTATGTTAAATTTATACCTAACATGAAAATTTGGACTTGTAAAATGTTGAACCTTCAAAAACATTCTTATGACATAATTCATATTACTGATATATATATATATATATATATGACATTTTAACTTAACTATGCCCTTATTCAATTCTCATATTTCCCCCAGTTAAGTAATTTTTAGATTAACCATTATTAAAAGGAAAAACAAACTATTTTCCTATACTCACACAACACCTCTGACATCAAATATGTGGGTGTCAGTTCAAGAAATCCTAACACAAATTACTCAGAACTAACACGGATTCCACAGGTTAAGGGCTTACTCCCACACAACTGTCCTCTTACTTCGGATACCGACAGCAAGTAATGGATCCTTACCCACACTTTTGTTTGATTTGGTTATAAATCAGGGTCTTCCAGAACTCTTTTCCTTAGGTTTGATAATTTGCCATAATGGCTCATGTGACTCTGGGAAATGTTTACCTGCATTTACTGGTTATTATAGAGGCTGTAATAAATGATACAGATGAACATCCAGGTGAAGGAGGTATACAAGGGAAAGTGTTAGGAAGGGGCATGGTGCTTCCAATCAATCTCAGGGCACACCACTCTCCCAGCACCTCGATATGTTCACTAATCCAAAAGATCTCTGAACCACATAGTTGAGGGATTTTTAGTGGAAACTTCATCATCCAGGCACGATTGATTATTAACTCAATTGCTGACTCCTCTCACCTCCTCAGATGATAGACCTGGAACTGGAAGTTCCAAGCTTCTAATCAAGGCTTCTTGTGCCCAGCCCCCATCCTGAAGCTGTCCAGGAGCCCGTCAAGAGTCACCTCATTAGAACAAAAAACATTCCAGTAACCCAGAAAATCTGAAGGGATTTAGGAGCTCCCAGGTCAGGAACAAGGGCTACAAAGTTTTTCTGTCACTCAGGAAATTACAAGTGTTTTAGGAGCTCTGTGTCAGGAACTGGGGGCAGAGATCAAATATATATTTGTCACAATTTATAGTTGAATCTTTGTCCATAGCTGTGAATTTTTTTGTGGGTGGTACTGGGGTACCAAGCCCACCACCTCATGCATACTTTGCAAGCACTCTACTACTGAGCTGCACCCTCAGCGATTTTTTTTTAAATCTTTTAACTTAAGATAAGCTCTCACTAAATTACAGAGGCTACCTCTGGCCTCAAACCTGCAATCCTCCTGCCTCCACCTCCTGCATCATTGGGATTACAGACATGTGCTATCACACCCAGCTGGGAATGTTGTTGTTGTTGTTAGGTGCTGTCGAGTCAGTATCCAACTCATAGGGACCCTCATAGGGTTTTCAATGGCTGACTGTTTCAGGATTGCCTTGGGAGTGGATTGCCAGGTCCTTCTCCCATTTTTGTGGTGCTGGGAATTGAACTCGGGACCTCAGAGACTGCAGCTCAGCGCTCTACCCACTGAGCTAAATCCCAGCCCAGCTGGGAATATGTTTCTTTAAGTAGAGGAATGTGAAGTCTTTCAAGGGTGCTTGAGAACATTTTGGTGCATACCTTTCAATGATATTCATTGACACATGACCCCCTTTATGGGATTCTTAAATACAACTTGACCATCCTTGGACTTTCTGCCATTGCTGCAGTCTTTATTCTTTGACCTATTATGTTCTAATGTTCCTTCCTACTTTGTACGCATGCTTTTTTAGTGTTTACAAAAATTTCTTGAGTTTGCCTCCTTTTCTCTTTGATGACTACTTCCTGGGTACTAATATGGGCCAGATTTTCATTACCTGGCCAGTGGGGTGCTTCAGAAAGGGTGTCTCCAGCACTGAGGGATTATAAACACAAAAGTAGTACTCCTCACCACTCTCTGCTTTATCAGATTGCTGCAATGAGAGCCCTCAGGTGGTTCCTGAGGCCTGGTGCTGCCAACTGACCACTACCTTTGTTTCAACAAAGGACTTATCAGAGAGCCTACCTTATGAGTGCATGGCCTGGAACAGCCAGGTTGGAACTAACCAGTAAAAACATATTCCGTGAATTTTTTGTTGATGATGTGGTTACTTTGCAGAACAGTGCCCAGTGAAGCTTCTAGTCCTCCTTGAACTTCACACACAGGTTCAGAGGGCACTATCATTTTTAACAGAGCAATGTCAGAATGCCTACTACAGGGGAAGAAATAAAGGTCATTGGTTCTCCTCCCCAACCTCTACTCCAATATAACATTTTGATGCTTGTAGACAACCATGCTCTCTTAATGACCCAGAGATGGATATATGCTGAGCTGTTTTTCTGAGAGTGAGGGTGGCTTGTGGGAAGCTATTCTATGCACAAGCTCCCTGTGGATCCTTCTGGCATGCAGCAGTACACCCCAAGAGAAAAGGCTCATTTGAGTTGGAAATGCAGTCTTTGGTCTCGAAACAGTTTTTCTGGGCAAAACTAATTGATCTTTCTTGGGAAATAAGCAATTTCCAGCACTTTCAAAATTGTGGTTTAGCTAATCTTCAATTCTATTGCATAATCAAAGGTCACACCTGTTTGTCACTAAGTACATCCCCATCTGGCAAACAAAATACTGTGAGATTATGCTGTTCCCTCTTCCTGGAATGTCCTGTGTGCTGTTTCTGCAAGGAGTCCTTTTGGCAATGATCCCTAATCCCTGGCCTTTGACCAGCCACCTGAGGCCTCTACAAACTCCCAAGAGAGCGACAAGGAGGGATGGTCCTGGCAAATGAACCCTGTTCATTACACTGTTCTTACAAATCCCACAGTGGGGCTTGTCTGATTCACTTCAAAGGCAGGAAAAAACAAAACAAAAAACCATACATAGAATGACAAACCAACAAAAATGGTGTGACCAAAAACGTAGATCAAAGTGACTAAGTTGCAACCAAGCTTTCCTGAGGTTTGTGGGTACTTGAAGAAAGCCCTGAGTTTGTCCTACTCACCAAAGTTTTAATGCCCTTCATCCCCCTCCACCCCAAATGAACTCTACTCATCCTGTGACCCTATTTAAATGGCTCTTCCTTTCTGAATTTTCCTTGATCATAGTCATATCCAAAAAGATGAGCTTTTCTTTCACTCCTGACTATAATTGAATGTTTCTCTTTGATCACCTTACCTGCTCGTATTGTGGCAGGCTGTTTACATGGCTCTCTTCCCCAACTGCCAAAGGTAGACTGTCTTATTTCTCTTTATCTCCAGAGCGTGGCTGAGTGCCCAGCATTGTATTGTTTTGAAAGCCAAGTTTTTGGCATAGGAAACAAGGCACCTGGTTGTACACTTTGTGCACTGCACAGACGTGCTTGGCCAAAGGAGCAAAAGGGGCTGTTGGACTGGTATGAGGTTGTCTGTGTACAGAGGAAGGGGAACCTTTCTGGTCACAAAGCATATTTGTGCAGGGCTGCGTCTAGCCAGGGGAACACCTCCTAATTTGTACCATGACACCATCTAAGCTTGCAATCTTCCCAAACTGAGGAACAAATCAGATCCAGCAACTATAAAAACATCAGAATATGAAGAAAATAGAAAGTTGAGGCTAGGCATGCTGGCACACCCCTGTAATCCCAGGGACTCAGGAGGTTGAGGTAGGAGGATCTCAAGTTGGAGGCCAGAGGCAGCTTGTCTAATTTAGTAAGGCTCTGTTTCAAGATTGTTATTGTTGTTGTCTCAAGATAAAAAATAAAAACAGAGGCTGGAGTTGCAACTCTGTGATAGAGCACTTGCAAAGTATGTGAGAGACCCTAGATTCAGCCCTCCAGTGCTGACAAAAAGGAAAAGAAAATACAAAGTTGAAAGGAATATTTCTCCTTTTGAAAAGTTTCCACTACTTGCTTAATAGTCAAGCCTTACAGTTATCTGATTTTAGGGAACTTGTCATTAATTATGAGTAAGAGAAACTTGAATACATCATATATTTCCCACTGTAGTTATATATAATTACCACCTTTAGAAAGTAGAGTTATGCAATTGTAGACGAGAGAGTTAGTTGTGCACCCACTCAACATTTTTTTTTAAGCACTTAGTAGTGGTTATATGTTTACTATAGAACAGGCACCATAAATTATAACAAAATTGGCCAGTGTTAAATAACCTGTTCAGTGGCAGGTTTCTCATTTGCTAAAAGGGTGACTACCTTACTATTCTATCAGAAACAAGAAGCAAAAGGGTCACGATAGTAGTGAAACTGCAGTCTTACCTGTTTTGCTCTGTGATTTCCACTGTGGTCTTATATTGCCATTTTTTCAATGTAGAAGCTATCTTTAGTTCTGTTTTTCTCTGTCTCTTTCTACTCTTTTACCCTAAATAGAGTATCAGCCATTATGAGGTTATTGCCACTAAATGTTCCATAGATTTAATTTACAAAGTCACATGTGTGAAGAAGGAAGATTGATGGTGGCCCCTACACAAGACACAGATTAGCCCTGTCATAGTTGTCTCATGGATTGTCTCTGCACAGATTGTTTTTAATCAGAGTTGAGGAAACAAAATTTAAAAGTACTAATATATGTATATATACACATACACATCCTTTATATGTATATATTATATATGTATATATCACTATTTTAAAATTTGATTCTATATAGTTTGGCTATATAAATATATATAGGCAAATATATACGCACATTATACACATGTACATAATGTATATACATTAGAGATGATTGTAGACACTGTATAATGTCATTTGAATGGGGAAAGAAAAAGGTGGAGTTACAGCTGAGCAGAACTGCAAATAGAATTTACAGAATTTATAGAAACTGCAATAACTTTATCTATGCCCATAGCCCCTAAGTCAGGTCTGAAAAGTCTGGCCTGTGAATATCAGCCTATTACTCACTGTGCTGTTGTAGGGGGAAATAGGAGCCTAGGGGCTTATGATGTCATTTCTTCTCTTTCTATGTCTCCTTTCTTCATTTCATGGTATTCCTTTTCTTCCTTGTTTCTCTTTTGGCACCTGCATTGGGTTTCCATCTATAATTGTACCAACATCAATTCCATACATTTTGCATTTTATCTCAATGTCTGGACTGTACACCTCCGTTTCCACCCTTACCTGCTTTCTTCCCAGATGTCTTCTTATCTGTCCCCACACTACAGACCTGGAGGAGCTTGAGGAAGAGGAATGAGTCTCATGCTTATTTCCTATTTATCCCCTGACTTCATAGTATAATGAATAGTTGCTGAGTTTCTTAAAGTTCATGAATGAAGGCATTAATGAATATATGAATATGAAGTAATGAGAGGTAAAAAGAAGCCTTCAACTTCATCTGTGATATTTATTTAAAAGGTATGAAGCAAACATGTCAAATTATCCCCACATGGTATTCTCCTTCTGTGAATATTTGTGTACAAATTTCTACTTTTTATAAGGACATCAGTCATACTGATTTAGGACTCACCCTAATGATCTTGAATCATGACTTGATTATCTGCAAAAACTCTATTTACAAATAAGATCACAGTGCACAGGTACTGGGGTTTAGGACTTCAATATTTTTGAGGAGAACACAGTTAAACTACACTCTACATATGCTGCCTTATATTTCTTTGTAGTATGTATCACCTCTGTCATATACTTATGTTTTTACTGGCGTAGTGTCTCTCTCTCCTACTGAGAAATAAGTCCCATGAACATAAGGATGCAACATTTAATCCACACTACTTAATAGAGTGCCTAGCCCAGGAGTGTAGCTCAATGTTGGAGCATTTTTCTGGGATGTTTGAAACCTTGGGCCCAGTCTCCAGCACCACACATACACATACAAAAGAAGTGACCAGCACATGGGAGGTATACAGTGAGTGTTTGTTAAATGAATGAACACTAACCTGGGAAACAGGCTCCCCTGTATTTAAAACACTAAAGTCTAAAACTTCTTTTTGCAAAATCAACTATTTGAAGAGAGAAAGACTTCTCAGATGTGGATATTCAGATTCTAAAGACCCATTGGCAATCTAGCTAAAATTCTATCACAATCTTAACAAATACCATTCCTTTGAAAAGAGAAGGGTAGATAGAAACCTTGAGTAAGAATGTTATTGGGAAGTGGCAGATTGAGGAGGGACTGTGTGAAAGGGTAGAAGTTGCATGGGTTTTAGAGTAGTCAAACTCTGGCAAAAACTAAAAATAGTGATTGTGGGCTAGAAATGCAGCTCAGTGGTAGAATGCTCAAGTAGCCTTGCAGAGGCCCTGAGTTTGACCCTTAGTATTGCTAAATAAATAAATAAATAAATAAATGATAAAAGTAGTGCTCATTTGCCTGACTTTGTGATAAAAGTATGACTGTGATAGTCAATGAAGTTACGCTATTTTGAATACCCATTAAAAAGTATATTTATAAAGACAATGAAAAGAGTTGTCAGAACAAAGAGCCTAACAAAGATGATTCCAAAGGTAAATTCTAGATTAAAAAAAAAAACCTAACATTAAGTTTTTGAGATACAAACAGTAAATGAATGACAGAATAATATGGAATGGAGCATTAAAGAGTGACAATATACTTTACCAGAGCTGATGCCTTAAACCTAATGTAAATGACTGTGAGATTTAGACAAGACATGTCATTTCCCCACTTGGATTGTTGGGGAAAGCTCAAGGTCTACAGTGCTCTTTACCAGCAATGTTCATTCTAGGTTTTATCTAGCCAGTTCTTTGTGAGGAAGAGATGCTTGAGAGCAATGAGAAGGTTTGAGATCATTAATAGAGTGGGAGGTACTAAATACCCCTCAGATCTTATTTCCCAGATTTCTTAATTTTATTTTTTATTTTTTCACATATATATGGTTGTATTCATAACTATGCTAAATAAAAAGCTATGCAACAAGAAATATTACTGGGGCAAACGCAAATACAAATGATGACACTCTTGAATTTCCATTTTTCACTGAGCATCAAAAACTGAGGCAGGATATAAAGATTGGGAAATTTGGGGAAAGTGGAAAGGCAAAAATCTTTCAACCCAGGATCTGGTTTGAATCTCACCAGCTGAGGGTCAAAAACTTTGACACAACTACCCAGATGACTGCTGTGAGGATTGACTGCATATAGATATTGTTTGTTTGGTTTTTTTTTTTTTTTTTTACTTTTTTTATTAGTAATTTTTAATGTACAACTTAATGGGTCTCATTATGACATTTCCATACATGCATTTCATTGTACCTTACTCATGTTAACGTCCCCATTGCCCTCTCATACCCTTTCATGACCCTCCCTTCCCCCAACCCAGACATTATTTTTGAGAGACATTTTAAATAATGAAAATTCTAAAACCATTCTTGGTCAGAATGTATGTAACCTTTAAGTTTTACTTTCTCCCCAGTAATTCTGTGCTTCTTTGAGACGTGCCCAGGCAACTCCCTCCTGACTCTTCTTAAACAGATACAATGTATAATCTCATTTTACTAAAGGGAAATTCCTCTAATAGAAAAACCTAAACAATAGAACTTCTTTTGATCTTATTGGCACCTCCCCCCCATGACAGGCCTTTCTAGGTTCATGTTACACTAGGTACCCAGAGGCAGGTGCTCAAGACTGACATCACACAGGGCGAGCCCTAGGTTAAATAAAAGTGGAGGGAACACTTATGCTGGCCTGTTTTTGGCTTCCAGCACTTAGTTCCCATTGTAAGTTCTTGTCTCTGTTTTGGATGCTTATGTCTCTCCCTCTCTTAGTGCCCATGTACATTCTAACGTGTGGACTTAATAAACTCTGTAACTCTGCTTCACTCTCTCTGGCTAGTCCTGAAATTCTTTTCTGTGATGAAGCCAAGGACTCTGCTTAACCTGAGTGGAGGTCTAAACTAGGGGAACTCCTCAGGCTAGGCAGCCACTCTGAGCTGTACCTCTCTGTTGTGCCACCAGTGGCAAAACCACTAATCATTTAGCCGTGTGTGTGTGTGTGTGTGTGTGTGTGTGTGTGTGTGTGTGTGTGTGTGTGTGTACATTATACTGTATCCACATTCTCTGCATCTGATTGGATCCCTGGATTTTACTTCATTTTTCTTGTGATATTTTTCACAAATACATAGCATTGGCTGCTGCCTTGGGGTTGAATGTCCTTCTGGGTATTCTGATAGTACTGATAGTATGCAGCATGGAAAAACCTCTACTTCCCAGGTTCTTAAAAAATCTACTCCTATTAATTTTACAAATTAATGGGTTTCCACTGTGACGTTCCCATTCATAAATATGTTGTGCATTGATCCTGCCCATCTCCCTTCTACCCTCTCCCTCTTTGCCCTTTCCTGTTCCTTACCTGCTTTCTCCATTTCTGTGTCTCACGACTTTCAGGCTTTTTTAGTTTTCACATGTGAGAGAAAATAGGAAAGGTTAGTATTTTTAACTGAAAACAGCCTCCTGCAGATATTAGCAGAGCCCCCTTCTGGGATCTATTGAGATGTAATACCTGTGGACAACTTTACCAAAGTGTATTAACATTGTCTTTCATCTCATGCCCTCACTGAAATATGAGCTAAGGGGCTAGGAGTGGTGTCTTTGCTAGACTGTAGGCAGTCAAAACACTTATGGTAAGTTAAAAGAGAATAATTGCAGCATAAACATGCTAAAAAGAATTAAGAGCTTTCATTTACCTAAGGCTTTTATAAATCAGTAAGAAGACAAATGAACCAAAGGATCCAAAGATGCAGAGGCTATGTAAACAAAGGAAAGGTTGGGTAATTTTGCCAACAGCCAGAAAAATGCAAATTAAAATAATAATAAAATTGCATTTTTGCCCATTTGTTTTGGTAAAAGTAGTGAGGATGTAGATAGTTAGACACTCACACTTGTGGGGGTGGGAAAGTATGCGGAACCAAGTGTTCAAATTTAAAATACACTTACCTTTTGACCTAAAGCCTGCAGCTGTAGCCCTGTGGCATCCGATCCCGTCAGATCCCAGATGCTAAGCAGGGTCGGGCCTGGTTAGTACCTGGATGGGAGACCGCCTGGGAACACCAGAAGCTGTAGGCTTGGGAGAAGGAACTGGCAACCCCCTCCCAAAAATCAATCTGCCATTGAAAACCCTATGAACAGCAGAGAAACACTGACAATAGTGTTTCCCCTGTTGTACAGAGGGTTGCTATGAGTCAGATACCGACTCGACAGCACCTAACAACAACAACAATTTGACCTAAAAGTTCTGTGTTAAGGAACCTAGTCTACTGAAAGGCAGCCCTCGTAGTGATCCACATCAATAAGGCTCTAGAATTTCAATATAGGAAAGGCATAGAAGTGCTCATTTGCCTTTAAACAAATCAATTCTCTATTTTCTGTGCTTCTGAATTTATGGAGTAAAATTCCCACTCTCTTCAGAATTATTTATTAATTAAACATGACAATCAACGTCTATCAAATGTCAACTAGGCGAGGGGGCAGTGCCTGATTCCCTAAAATTCTGCCTTAGGAATTAGGTCCTGAATGTTAAAGAAAATGTCTGAAGCTATTATACCACTCCCACCCTAAACCAGCTTCCGAGCTACATAAAACTTTAAGCCCCAGAGAGGAAAGTAGAAAATGAAAGGTGGAGAGTGTGCACTCAGAGGTCACCCCTCCCGTCAAGGAGGACTGTGAATTCTCAGCTTCTGCTTCCAAATTTCAGGCTCCGCTGTCACCATCCCTCGTTGCTTCTGTCTGTTAGAACAAGGGAAAATTTCAACTTATAGCAGGAATTTCCCAGTCATTTTCTCTTATTAAAGGAGCAGCATATTCATATCCTGGGAAAATACCGGGTGGACCTGTCTGAAGATGACTCCTCCAGCCCATGGGGAGAGATGGGTTCTTGCTCTTGTTCTGACTTCCTTTGTTTAACAAACTGAGAGGTATCTAGACTTTTCCTTGAGGAAGGGAAAAGGTGAAGGACAAGGAAATGGGTGAGATTTGAAGAATTTTGAGACTAACGGGAGGCAGAGTGATCCCTAGAAATACAGTGAAAGTGTATCTAGCAAGTCCCTTGAAGGGCCTAGTGGCTCCCACAACACTTCACAGCCCCACCTGGAGCAGTGTGGTTGGCGACAGCCTCCAGCTTTAGAGCTTCCTAGGGATGAGCTGCAGTTTTGGAGCAGAAATCTGCTCTTTCTGGGGCGCCCGAAACAGTGACTGAGGCAGGTGGTGGACCAGGGCCTAGGCACTGCACAGTCCAGAGGACACCTTTACGTGTGCTTGGTTCTTAGAGCTACCTTTATTTTGCCAGAGCACTGTGCACATCTGGGTGGGGCCAGTGGCTCCTCCTGCCCAAGCCTGCTTCCCTCCTGTCTTCACAGCTCCCCCTCCCCCATGTGAGATCTTTGCCACTCCAACCCTGTCTCATTTTCTGCTTCCTGGAGAGGCAGGCCACACAGCTAGATCCCACCATGCCAGCCCACCCCTTTAAAACTGCTGAAGTTTAACACTAGTGAGATTTTTTTTTTAAGTATCTAAAAGGAACTATTTCTCATTTTAATTCCAAGTTTGGAAATTTAAACCCAATAGTTACCATTGTTCTCTGCAAGGGTCACTATTTAAATTTAGATTACAACTGGCTTTGTGTTGGTGAACAATCACAAATTCCCTTAGGAACCCAATCCTTTTCTTTGCTATTAAAGAGAAATGAAAGGGGGGAAACCAACAAATATTGCTACACCATTTTCTAACTTTTGTGAGCACTGTATTCCTAATTTTAGAATTAGAAAGAAACCTTGAAATTTATTCTAATTAAGGCCCCTCACTGTGCATCACAAAGTATGTCTGGGGGACCCATGAAAATTATCTTCTAGGTCTGCAGTCACAGAAGCATGCAAGCAAACAAATGATTTAAAACAACTGTGCAATTGTCTTAGTAAAAACAGTTAATAATCCAAATGATTGTAACTTGTGTTTGCACTATTTAGAATTACTTTAATACCATGTAGTAATGTTACCAAAGTTTTAGGGCAAAAACTCTGGCTTCAGGAGTCCCAAAGAACTAGGCTGGCCACCTGTCCCAAAAAGCCAATTAAAGAGGCAAGCTGAAAAAGAGAAATACCATATGTTCTCACTCACATGTGGGAGCTGAATCTTACTTAAAAAATCGTATATATACATTGATATATAAAAATGCACAATTAAACTTAGCAAAGAAAGGACAATATAAGGAGCAGAAAGAAGGGAGGGAACTAGCACAGGGAAGTGAAGATTGCAGAAGGTGGGATGGGGAGCAGAAGGACAGGATGATCTCAATGCAAACAACTTCATGAGTACATGGGAAAAATAGGGGAACATAACCCAAATATGCATATGAGTTTTACTACATATTAGTCAAAAGGTTTCACGAAGCTTGTAAGTTGATAAAAGTGTAACCAAAAGTGATGTAATAGTTGCATGATGGAAAAAGCCAATGCTATATTACTCAGTACCCACCAACATTTACCAATAAAAGGAGGGAAAAAAAGAGACAAACAATGGTGAGAAGCAGAGAAAGGAGATTTAATCAATGTGGCACACTGGGAAAAGGAACAGATAAAGGGGCCCTGTGACCCCAAGTTCTTCTTTAGGATTGCTGACATGAGCTTTAAACAGAGGAAGAATGGGGGCAATGGGCAAGAGAGATGCATAATTAAGCAGTCTCAGATAGGGCATGGTCTGGTTGACTATTATCTCTGTTCTGGTTCTGCAAGATGGTTAGAAGTTGTTGAAGAAGTTGTTATTACTGTCACTGCTTGAGGGGTAGTTTCTGTCCCTTCTTAAAAAGATGTTTATCTATCAGTCCCTTTGTTCTTGGAATCCAAGGTGTCTTCAGGTTTAGGATAAGGACTGGAATCCTTTAGGTTCCTCTTGGGGTCTGGAACAGGACATTTGGTCCACGGAAAAAGTCAAAGCTTTTTAGCAAAAGCAGTAAGTGCTTGTTACAGTAACACCCAACTAGGTAAACTAGCATTTATGTTATTAAAGTAAAAGATAAAGTTCAATTTTTAAGTTCTTTCATTTCATTGTTTTCAACTAAATTGTGTTTCTTAAAGGTACAATTCAGTTTTCTTTCTCAGAAAGGAAATGACCCTTCCATAAGGCTACTTTGTTGTTGTTGTTAGGTGCCATCAAGTCGGTGTCCAACTCATAGTTGACCCTCATAGGGTTTTCAATGGCAGACTGTTTTTCTTTCGGGATTGCCTTGGGAGTGGATTGCCAGGTCCTTCTCCCATTTTTGTGGTGCTGGGAATTGAACTCGGGACCTCAGAGACTGCAGCGCAGCGCTCTACCAACTGAGCTAAATCCCAGCCCGTAAGGCTACTTAGCCCTCCCTATGTGCTGGAGAATTTGCAATATTAATTCAATGCAATGTATCTGGAGATGGAAGGCATTCTGTACTTTGTTAGAAGTGGAAAAACTCTCCTTTTAAAAAATATGTAACTTCTAGGCTGGGGATGTAGGTCAGTGGTAGAGAGCTTGCATAGCATCTTCAAGATGCTGGGTTCAATCCCCAGCACTACAGAAAGGGGAAAAAGTAACTTAAAAGAATTATTAATAAATAATTTCCTATTTAATAAACTTTTAAGTATATTAAGGAAGAAACTGATATTCAAAATGAGTATTCTTTAGCGTGTGTGAGGCTCAATCCTCCCACCTACCCTCCAAGAAGAAAAAAAAAGAAACTATAAAGAATACCACTTTTGGGGGAGGGGTGCTGGGGATTGAAACCCAGGCCTCAATCACTGAGCAATAACCCCAGCCCCATTCTGTGTACTTAATTGTTGTTGTTAGGTGCTGTAGGGGAATATATTTATCAATTCCCTTTATTCTTTAAACATTTCTTTCTCTGCCTATTTTGGGATCTCTGCTGAAATTACATCTCCACTTGGCTCTTTCTTCTTTATAAAAAGGAGCTCAACTTCCTACCTGGCTGCTTAACCTTCATTAATCTACTTTCTGTCTCAGCTGGTAGAGGGCAGATGAGGTTATGGTGAAATTTCTCAGCCTCTTAGGAAGACCCTGGCCCCTAACCTTTCTCTGTTGCTTCTTTGAAGATCTCTGCAGCACCAGTCACCCTCTCTCTCCTGTGACCCACTGACCAGGTAGTTCCCAGGGCAAGATGGCAGATAACCTAAGTCCATCTTCATCTAGTTTTATCAACACCATGCATCAACACAAATTGTGTGAATTTATCAACACAAAAGAGTGGTTCCAGCTACAAATTATGCAAAAATGGTTAAGCATCCCTTCTCTGCCACTAAAATTAAGACAGGGTGTTGCCAATCAAAAGCAATCATTTGGGTGATTGATATCTTCTGATGTGTGGCTGTATTTATTATGCATTGGCTAGCAGTGGTAGTGTCTGGGTTCACAAGCCTAGAGTTCAGGCTATTTCCATATCTACGAATAGATGTGTAAGTGTTAGTGTAACCATATTGAGATAGGCTAAGCAGACATAGGGGGAAAAGAGGCTGATTGCCTGGTGGCTAGAAGCTGATGCAACCCTACAGCAGTGTCACCCAGAAGGTGGGTTCCAGCCATCATTGGGCAACTGCTGTGATAACCTCAGTCCTTGTGTTCATCATCTGAAAGAATTCAGACATGACATGGAAAATATAGCACAGAATGTAAACTAAGTTTATTTTACAAAGATAGTTTGCCAGTAAGGAATAATTACTGGGGAAAGGTGAGGCACCTGTAGGAGCTGGGTAAACCTGGAAAAACAACTTGGAGAAACTTCAGTTCTTTGGGTGAATTGGCCTAAGGTTAGGATGTTCCCCAGGCAAAGGAAAAGCAGAGAAAAAGAGTACAGAAGAAAAGTTAAGCAAGCTTTTTAGAAGGAAAAGTACCTTCAATACACCAACAAGGTGGCCACAAGAGGAGCAGGGGCATGTGATGATCTCTCTCAGTTTTCAGTTTTGCTGAATATCAAGCCAAGGCCTGCCCACTGTGACATGAGCTCTGGGTGCCAAACTCAAGCTCCACCCTTCTCCTTCTTGGACAGGCAGAGAAGAAACCCTGTAGTTGTTTAGTAAGCCTTCGTAGTTTAGGGTACATGGAGCCTAGGGTTTTTCTTTTGTAAAATGGCTTAAGGGACTTGTTTGACATATTTCAAAAGAGTGGGCTGATAGGTAGAGGTCTTAGAATAGTCTGCCTATGTTCATAACCTAAGGATTGAGGAAGCTATTGATTTCAATTAGAGCGTGGAGGGGCCATGAACAATTTCCTTTTTAGCCAGGCATGGTGGCATACACTTGTGATCCCAGCACTTGGTAGGCTAAGGCGGGAGTGATCAATGTGAGTTCAAGGTCAGCCTAGTCTACATAGTGAGTCCCAGGCCAGCCTGGGGTACACAGTGGGAACCTGTTTCAAATAAACAAGCAAACAAACAAAAAATGTCCTTTTCAATATCATGGGAGGTCTGTCCCAGGTCATGCCTGAAAGTGGAAGCCATTTTTAAACCCTTTTCCCTCATGGTCAGTTAATGCCTATCTAGCAACATAACAGTAGGACATCATGTGACCTACTGCTCAAATGGTAAAATAAGACCACTCAAAACTGACTGGGACCAAGATGGCCACTGCTAACTGTCCTTTGCTTCATTATAATGGCATCTCTATATCCTAAGACTTGCAAAATTGGCTGTTCCATGACCCATCTGGCACCAGGACACATCTGAAAACCCCAAATAAAGACAGAAAAAGGGAATAAACCCTGTGTGGGAGAATCTGGACCCATTCCTGGAATTCCTTACCCTCACTTCCCCCTTAACTCATGAATAATCTTCCTCTTCATTAAAGTTTGCCCATAAGATTTATCTAAAACCTTGGCCAATGCAATACTTTTTTTTTTAGGAGCAGGTACTCACCCCTTAAGCATGTGCTTTTGCCTTGCAATAAAATTTCCTCCCAGTTTCCTTACCTTGTCCCATCTCTGAATTCTTTCTCTGACATTGACAAGAACCAGGAAACACTGGGTAGAGCTCTCAATATGGTCTCTCTGTCTTTGAGACCTCTCCAGTCTTTACCACCAGCAACAATATCATAAATGGAAAACTGTTTTCTAATTTAAAATTTAAAATAGTTTAAGTGGGCATTAACAATTAATATTAAGTATTATTAATATTAAATAGTAAAACATTATTAATTACTGGCTTTAATACTAGCTTAGGATTTTTAAAATTTATTTACTTATTTATTTATTTGTAGTACTGGGGTTTGAACCTAGGACTTTGCACTTGGATGCTTTGCAAGTGCTGTACCACTGAGCTGTATGCTCAGCTCATTTTTTTACTTTTTATTTTGAGATAGGGTCTTGCTAAATTATTCAGACTGCCTCTGGCCTAAAACTTGCAAGATCCTCTTGCCTCTGCCTCCCGAGTTGCTGGGATTATAGGCATGAGCCACTGTGCACCTGGTTTAGGATACAATTTCTGTCTAAGCACCTTGTGGTCCAAACAAGACATCAATCCAACACATAAAAATTAGCTGAAGCTGTTCTCTCTTGAGAAGCCTGCATCCATGTCTTGGGCATGTACTATTATTCTTTTCTTAAGCATCTCTCTTTTTTTTTTCCTCTCTGAATGCCTGTGTTTACATCTAAAATGTATACCATATCTTATCCATAATTAATAAACTCTCTAGCTTTGTTTCACTCTGAAAAAAACTTAGCTGAGAAAAACCTAGGCTATAGCATTTGACAGAGAAACTGGCCTTAGAATCTGCCTTTTGTAGTCCTTATCCAAGCTGGGATTAATCAGGTTTTCTTTGCACAGGGGAAATGGATAAGACTTGAGGACGACTATCTTAATCATGTACAGAGATGAAAGGCATCTGACCCAGGGTCTACATTTACAAAAAGCTACGAATTTAGGCTCTTGATGTTGCTTCCAAACAAGGTTACATAAAGATATTGCAGCAGGATTGAAAGAAGATATCTCCAACCAAATTCAAAATTGAGATCCATGACTAAACTACATCACTTTAGTATTCCATTGATTTTTATAATTAAATATTTTAGTTACCTTCTGACTAACACAACCATTTTGTGTTGTAAATATTTTTCTAATAGAGATATTAATTTGCTAAAACAATTTTTTAAATCTTAGTTTAGGATTTAAAAAAATGTAAATATATGAGAAGCACCCCCTCCCAAAAAAAGGAAGCAGCTTAGGTGTCTCTCAGTTTTTGAAAAGTCCTGAAATCATTTAGTTAGAGAGCAAATATTTCCATGAGGAAGCAGGAATATTTTTGTACATGTCTGTGTACTCTAGTCTAAAAAAAATATGGAAAAAAGGAAATGATGGGCAAGAATGAGTAATGTTTCAAATGAAAACAATGCATACCCCTCCCTACCCCACTTATATTGGATTTTAAAAATTCAGGGGAGTCTTTCAGCCTTACTATTCTAACATGTTAATGCCCATTTCACCTATATGATACTTGTGCCCTTAAAGCATGCTTTCCTAGTCTGAGATCACTAACTTGTCTTGGTCAATTTATAGAAATAGAATGCCTGTTCAATTGTGAATGTTCAATTGGAGTAAATGCATAATGTAAACACAGGTTCTTAGACAACAAGGCTGGAGTCCTAAGATAAAACCTTATATGTAGAGATTCTTGGGGCATTAAACTTTACAGAGATGTCCCAAAGAAGAAAGCGGCTGACAACTAAAACAATAGGAAAATCAGTCTCATGAGTTAGAAGGGAAGGTTACCTCTGGACAGCAGGTTAACAGAGGTCATTATCTGACCTATCAATGTCTCAAAAGGGAACTTCTTCCTGCTGCTTGCCCAGTGCCTGAAGTGCATTGTCCTCTGAAGAAACACTCACAGTTACTTTAGAAAATCCAGTAGAGTGTCAGAGACAGCCATTTGGCTACCTCTTAAAAAGCTGAAATATAACCTGGGTGCAATGGTAAATTCCTGTAATACCAGCAACTCAGGAAGGGGAAGCAAGAGGATCACAAATTTGAGGCCAGAGGTAGGCTATGTAAATTAGTGAGACCTTGTCTCAAAACAAAAACTAAAAAATGAGCCATGGATGCAGCTTGGTGGTAGAGCACCTGCAAAGTATGTGCAAGGCCCTGGATTCAACCCTCCAATACCATTCACACACACAACGCGTGCGCGCGCGCGCGCACACACGCGCACACACACACACGGCTAAAATAGGAAGCCGCTGTTCAGTTGGAATGGAGAAATTATATCTTTGTGACAAATAGGAATTATCCTGACTAAGCATCTTGACAACTTTATTGTTGTTGTTGTTAGGTGCCCTCGAGTCAGGTCCAATTTATAGTGACCCCATATACAACAAAATGAAACACTCTGACACTGTGCCATGCCCGGCACTATGTGAGTACTTCTCCACTATTCATAGGGTTTTCAATACTGATTGTTTTGGGATTGCTTTGGGAGTGGATTGCAATGTTATTCTCCCATTTATGGGTGCTGTTGATCGAACCAAGGGCCTCAGAGAGTTCAGAGCAACATTCTACCAACTGAGCTAAACCCCAGTCCAAGGGCATCTAGGGAATAGGAGAGGAAAAGATACAAAGGTCATGAAGGTGAAATGTGAAAGGGAGGTTAAGGTCTGAATTCCACCCCTGTTCCAGGATTAATGTATTCTTAACAATCTTATTTGAGTACTTAGAATAAAGGCACAGGAAAAGGAAGGTAGACATCATCAGTCCTACCCTGAGCAGCACAGAGTTCTAAAAGCTGAAATACAATCTGTTGAATAATGATAACACAGGTTGTAACTTTCTAGGGTTCCACAATTTTAAAAATCTGCAGAGCTCTTCCAGGATCGAGGTGTAATGGACACAAGTGGACTAATGGCTTGTTTCACAGTAACTGGAAATGTACCTCAAAGGAAACCACTGTGAGCAGTCTGAGATACCTTTTGGTCTCTGTGTCACATCTCAAGACATCTACCTTGGTGAGGTTCTCTCTCAGAGTATGTGCTCTGCATATATAATCTCCTTGCAGCAACACTATGAATTGGAGGTTTTTACTCCTGTTTTATAGAAAAGGAAACTCACCTCAAAGACAGATGTCAACTCATTTGCCCAAGGTGGAGCACGAAAGTTGGGGTTTAGTTTCATTAGACCTAAAACTCCTGTTCTTTCTCCAGACTCATTCTGTGTCATTATTACTGTGACTTTAAATACTGCTTGCAAATTAACCTGACTCCGATTTTCTTTAAGGGGAATCACCCAGCCTTGAACTTTGGGATCACCTTTGATTCTTCCAATCAATCATTCTTTAAGAGGCACTTATAAACTGTCTTTACTAAAAAGTATTACAGACCTGCAAGAGGCATCTGAAAGTCTTGAGCCCTTGTCTTGTACCCAGAGCCACTTTCAATCCAGGAAGCTTTAATGGATAAACATCTATTTGACAAAAGACCACAAACAAACCCCTCCAGCAATGACAGTTTTCTGAAAACACCTTGATCAGGACTGCTTAATTAGGTATACCCCACCTCCTGCCATCCCTAACTAAAGCTCATGTAAGTTCCCCAAAGACATGGTGGTCACAGGACTCCTTTTATCTGTTCCTCTTCCTGATGTGTACATTGGTTAAATCTCCTCTCTCTGCTTTTCATAATTATTCCTCTTTTTAATTGGCATATTGGGGATGGGGTGCCCAAGCCTAAATCCAGGAATTGGGGCTTCACCCTAAAATCCAGTTAACAATTCCACCAATATTTATGGAAGACCTACTAAAAGCTAGGCATTAGGCTTACAGAGTAAATGAAATACAATTGGTGCCCTCAGATAGCATAGCATCTTTACATGGAATCAGTTACTAAACCTTGTAGGATTCATTTAGCATATAGGTATCCCCACCTTTCTTTACTGTCTTCCCCCACTGCAGGCCGTCACTACCTATTGTTTGCCTAACTGGTCTCTGTTACTAGTCAGGATCACAAAAGAACTACTTACAGGCTGGCCTAGTGGCACACACCTGAAATCCAAGCAACTTGGGAGGCCAAGGCAAGATGATCATGAGTTCAAGGCTAGAGGCAGCCTGTTTAACATAGGGAGACCCTGATTCAAAATAAAAAATAAAAATTGGTCTGGGAGAGTGCAGCCCAGTGGTAGAATGCTTGCACCGTATCTGCGAGGTCCTGAGTTCAACCTCCAAGTACTGCGTAAAATAAATAAATAAATAAACTACTTACAATGCTGTGGGCAAGGTTAAGAATTCAGAACAGTAATGGCAAGACACCCAGGGAGTGGCAACAGTGGGAAAGCACGATTACCCCGAGGAAAAAACCTGGGAATTTATAGCCAGCTGTAGTCATGGGGCTGGGATTTAGCTCAGTTGGTAGAGTACCACACTGCTGTCTCTGAGGTCCCGAGTTCGATTCCCAGTACCACAGAAATGGGAGAAGGACGTGGCAACCCACTCTCGAGGCAATCCCGAAACAATCAGCCATTGAAAACCCTATAATGGTCCCTATGAGTCAGACACAACTCACGGCACCTAACAACAATAGTCATGGTGAGGTTGGGATTTAGCTCAGTTGGTAGAGTGCTGCTCTGCAGTCGCTGAGGTCCTGAGTTCAATTCCCATCACCACAAAAATGGGAAAAGGACGTAGCAATCCACTCCCGAGGCAGTCCTGAAACAATCAGCCATTGAAAACCCCATGAGGGTCACTGTGAGTCGGACACGACTCCACGGCACCTAACAACAACAACAACAATGGTCATGGAGGGAGGCCACTAGGAAACATTCTTCCCTCGCTTCTTGTCCTCTGATCTCTGGTACCTCCGTCCAGTCAGAAGCCAGCTGGCCAAGAAGCCAGGTCCAGAGGGGTCAGCTTCCTGGAGCAAAGAATTGAGGAATGAATCAGATAGCAGTTGCTGGAGAATAACCAACTATCTATTCATCTACTCAAAAATATGTCATGACGGTATAGTCTGGAACAGTCATGGTGGCTCCAAGGGTGAGCAGTGCAGATCTTTCCTTCATGGATATTACAATTTGTGAAGGCCACTGTGGGAAACCAAAGAAAATGCTAGTGAGCCCAATTCGAATGTCACAAATACAATTAATGCCACTACATTTAACCCTAATAAATGGTTAAGATCACAAATTTTATGATATGTCCCCATAAAGGGCTGAATTAGTAGACACACTACATCCCCTACTGATCTCTAAGTCCTCCACTATATCACAGCACCCAGCATAATGGATGCTCAACCCTCCCCCAACACACACACAAACCCAAAACAAATATTCCCCCAGTAGGGCCCTAAAACAGCACTTTAGAGACAACCTCCAATCCTTCTCCATCTCCTTCAGTTCCTTTTGGTATACTCACCCAGTACTGACACAAACTGGATCATAAATATTGATGTTGTGATACTGTGTCATTGCTAAGTATCTTGCTTCCCCAGAAAACCTTCTCCATGACCTAAATCACTCATTTGTTCATATTCCAATGGCACTTAATACACATCCCTATTGTAGCCCTCGTCACATTTTATTGTAATTTTTTGTTTACATTTAGAGGATATCTGTTGTGCTCATCTGCCCAACATTCCTTCCTCTATGGCGCCTCCCTTCCTTTGGTAACAGATCCACCCTACAGTTACAGAATTGCCCTTCCTTCATGCATTGTAGTTCTAGTGTGGATCCCAAATATAGCCCCAAGACCCTCTGCCTATAATTGTGGGCCCATGATGCCAATCAGCATCTCTTGTTTTGTTTTGTTTGTTGGTATGGTTTGTTGGTTGGGTTTTTGTTGTTGGGTTTTTTTTTTTTTTTTTTTCCTCTTCTTTTTTTGTGCTGGGAATTGAACCTAGGGCCTCACACATGTTAAGTATGTGCTCTGCCACTGAGTTATGTTGCCAGCCCTGCTTCTTATTTTAGTTGTTTGTATTCTTGGCCCTTTCTCCCTACCAGATGATAAGTCAGATGCAGGGCTTAAGACTGCATAGTAGAAGCCTCATAAGTTAACTGACCTAAATTAGACTCTTATGTGCTAGCTGTTGTGCAGAGAAAGTTGGAACTCAGTTCCTGCTCATGAGGTCTCACAGCTATGTTTCACAAATAATGTTGTAACTTGCCTTGGCCTGAATAGAAAATGAGTAATAGAGAAGAAAAAAACCTACCATATATCCTTTATAGAGAAACAAAGCTACAGACTGAGAGCAAAAGATATTTTTATCAGAATTATCAAAAGAATGCAGAACAAGATCAGAAACATTTTATAAATAGAACAAGAATAAAATATACTGGAAATATAAAACCACTCATAAAGTTAGACACAGCATTTAACTAAACATAATTTAACAACTGTAGAAGTCACTAAATCCTCTTTTCAGTGTCTTTGGACTTTTTCCAACTGAATAAGGGTAGGTTAGTCTGACCTGGATGTGTGTCCAGCCCTGCATAAACATAATAGCTCTGAAATGCTCCTCTTTTCCAGAGAGTATTCAATGAGGGTTAAAATGCTCTACATGCTCCAGCCCTATATTAAGTATGGTAGCAGAACTTTGTTCAACTCTGAGGCCCCCAGGATTCTCCAAACAGAAATTCGCAATCTGCACATGGTCTGAGAATATCTGTTGAATAAATGGCAAATGATTCAAATCAAATCTTCTCCTTTAATGTGTGATTCCCCCATGTGTCTGTCAGCTTGTCATGCTGTGGGGGCCTGGGTGTTGCTGTGATACCAGCAGGGCCACCCATGGTGGACAGATTTCAGCTGAGCTTCTAGACTAAGACAGACTAGGGAGAAAGACCTGGCAGCCCACTCCCAAAACAATTAGCCATGGAAAACCCTATGAATAGCAGAGAAGCACTGTCAAATATAGTGCGGGAAAATGAGCCCCCTAGGCTGGAACACATTCAAGAAACAACTGGGGAAGAGTAGCCTCCTTAAAGCAGAGTCGACCTTAATGATGAGAATGGAATAAACGCCCTGGGACCTCCTTTTGCTGATGTGGCACAACTCAAAATGAGAAGAAACACAGAGACTGCAACAATGGTTCAAACATAAAATGATCGTGTACTTGGCACAGTGGTGGGTACTGTTTTGTTCTGTTGTACTTAGGATCTCTGTGACTTGGGTGGAACTGGAGGGTACCTAACACAACAACAAATGTGTGATTATATCCAACTTCCTCACGTTGTTTCCTCTGTAGTCAACTTCAGAGATTTAGAGTCCAGCCCTAGACAGCCAAAGTGAAGCTGAAATTTATGCAAAATGTAAGAATTTTAGTCTATTCTTTGGACAGCCTTGGAGAAATAAGGCAAAAAGCATCTGGGAAAATATGCCAAGGGTGATTATGTCATCTCAGCAGCAAAATATTGTTGGATGTCTTCAGTCACTTGAAAGCTTTTCTGCTGTGATAAAGACACAGACAGGACAAATGACTGGCTTCTAAGTAGGATGGTGCTAAAAAAATGACATTATCAAGACGAGGTTCAAGTCCTTGTACTCAATTTTTCTGGGTCACAAACTCAATTTGACCAGCTATCTCAAGTCAGCTATCTCAAGGTTGAGTGGTCAAACTCTAGGAAACTGAGTCACATTCACCCAAAACACTTTCTAAAAGGTCATAAATTCAAGCAAAAATTCTTCTAATGAAATAAATACAAAAGCTTTATGCACAAAAAGTAAGTCTTTTGGCTGGAGATGTAGTTCAGCAGCAGAGCATTTGCCTAGTATATGGAAGGTCTTACATTTGATCCCTTTGTTGTTGTTGTTGTTGTTAGGTGCCATCGAGTCGGTATCCAACTCATAGCGACCCTCTGTACAACAAGGGAAACACTATTGTCAGTGCTTCTCTGCTGTGCATAGGGTTTTCAATGGCAGATCGATTTTTGGGAGGGGGTTGCCAGGTCCTTCTCCCAAGCCTACAGCTTCTGGTGTTCCCAGGTGGTCTCCCATCCAGGTACTAACCAGGCCCGACCCTGCTTAGCTTCCGAGATCTGACGGGATCGGATGTATAGCACCAAAAAATTAAAAAGGTAGGACTATTTTTTATTTTGCCTACTACATTTTTCGTTTGAGTGGTTCTGGTTTGTTTTTGTTTTTTATGAGACACATTCTCACTATGTACCCCAACCTGGTCTCCCACCTCATGCTCCTGAGTGCTGGTATTGCAGAGGCTGATTGTTTCAGGATTGTTTCAGGAGTGGTTTGCCACATCCTTCTGTTTTTGCAGCGCTAGGGATTGAACCCAGGGCCTCAGAGAGCACAGAGTGATGCTCTACCAACTGAACTAAACCCCAGTGTCTAAATAATTATAGATACTGAATAAATATTTCTGACTGAATATCCAAACAATCTTCTTGGCTCTTTCCAGTATATTCTTAATTTAAAAAGACTATAAAAATCAAAATGTCTACCAGATACAGTTATACTTTCCTGTAATCCCAGGTGCTTGGGAGGCTGAGGCAGGGAGGATCATAAACTCAAGGCCAGACGCAGCCTGTGTAACTTAGCGAGACCCTGTCTCAAAAAGAAAAGGAATTTAAAATGGGGCTGGGGGTGCAGCTCAGTGGTAGAGTAATTGCCTAGCATGTGCAAGGCCCTGGGTTCAACCCCCTAGTATTGAAGAAAAAAGTCAAAAAGGCTAAATTATAGAATGTCAGTGTCTTTAGACACAATGTAATCTAGAGTGTTTCAACTTGCAGATCATGCCTATTAGTGGTTTGCAAAACCAATTTAGTGAGTCATGACTACCATTTAGAAAAATAAGTAGAATGGAATTCAGTAGGAAAATATCACAGTGCATTTAGTAGGGATATTGTTTTATGACATTTTGCTTCTGCTTTATATACATATGTGTGCACACACCCACATTTCCACACATACATAGTGTGGTGATGCAAAATATATTTCTTTCTGTTTCTTTCTTTCTTCTTTCTTTCTTTCTTTCTTTCTTTCTTTTCTTTCTCTTTCGTTCTCCATTTTTTGAGACAATGTCTTGCCAAGTTGCAAGGTTGCCTTTGAAATCACTAGTTGCTATGTAAACAAAGATAGTCTTGAACGAACCATCCTTCCAAGTGGCTCAGACTTACAGGAATGTGCCACTACATCTGGCTTTTTTTTTTTTTCTTCCAGTATTAGGAATGGAACCCAGGGCCTAATGCACACTGGACAACTATTCCACCACTGAGCCTCACCCTCCCCAGCCCGTTTTATAATTTTTCTTTTGAAACAGGGTCTCACTAAGTTATGCAGGCTGCCTCTGGCCTTGAACTTGAGATTCTCCTGCTTCCACCTCCTGAGTTGCTGGGATAACAGTTGGGCATCACCATATCCCCCATTGTGGGTTGTGTTTAAAAAGTTTGAGAACCACTGATCTAGTCTGATTTACACATGCACACTCATACCCCTACCCTGCTCTCTAGCCATAACAAACTTCTTTCAATTCCCCCAAACAGCATGCTGTTTTATAACTACAGGACTTGGTACTTACTGTTCCGTCCACCTGAAATGAACTTGCCTTCCTTGTCCACCTGGCAGCCCCTGGCTTACCCTTCAAGATGCTGCTCAAATATCTGTCATTGAATACTTTGGTGACCCCTCTGAACAAAGCTAGACCCTTTCTTGTGTGCATTCACCTCTCCTTCTACCTGGCTCAATCACAAGATAGCATCACTTCCAAACGTGCCTGACTCCTGGTGTGGGCTCCTGAGAGCAGAGATTTTGTGGTTCTCACCTCAATATTGCCAGAATCTCACATGATGCCTGTAACTCTCAGTGTATGTCTGCTAGATAGGCACAAGGAAAAGCCTTTACAAAGAATAAGGCAGAACTTTATGGAATAAAATAAAATAGTATTCAAAGCAGCAAGTGAGAAAAAACAAAGTGTGGTGAAGTATACACAATGTGCGGGCATCTGTGTATTCGATTGCAGAAAATATCTTTGAACAATATAAAGGAAAACTGGTAACAATGGTTGCTACCTGTAGTCAGGGTTAGAAGGGAAACTAATATTTCACTGGGTGCTTCTTGATTTTTGTACTGTATGCAAGGGTTATCTCTGACTAAAATTAATTATTGTTGCTGTTAGGTGCTGTAGAGACGTGTACAATTCACAGCCACCTTCATAGGGTTTTCAATGACTGATTGTTTTGGGATTGCTTCAGGAATGGATTGCCATGTCCTTCTCACATTTTGCAGTGCTGGGGATCCAACCCGGGCCCTCAGGGACCACAGAGCGGCACTCTACCAACTGAGCTAAACCCCAGTCCAAAATTAACTAAGTTAACAAATGTGCCTCCAAAAAAATTTTTGATAATGAATATAAGAACAACATTTATGGCTTCCAAAGATCCTATAACTTAGAATGGCATGCTTGTTTTCGATTGACTGATTAAAAAACAGAACATTTTTATTGTCTATACAGTTTAAGGCCAGTTGTTTAGCTCAGTGGGTAGAGTGCCGCTCTTCACTCTCTGAGGCCTTGGGTTTCATCACTTGTTGTTGTTGTTGTTAGGTGCCATTGAGTCTAGTCAGACTCATAGTGACTTTTATAGGATTTTCAATGGCTGATTGTTTTAGGATTGCTTTGGGAGTGGATTGCCACATCCTTCTCCCATTTTTGAGGTGCTGGGACTCGAACTGGGGACCTTAGAGACTGCAGAGCAGCACTCTACCAATTGAGCTACACCCCAGCCCAAATGAAGATTGTTGTTAGATGCCATTGAGTCATGTCTCACTCCTAGTGACCCTCATAAGGTTTTCAATGTCTGATTGTTTCAGGCTTGCCTTGGAAATGGATTGCCACATCCTCCTCCCATTTTTGCAGTGCTGGGAATTGAACCCAGGACCTCAGAGACTGCAGAGCTGTGCTTTACCAACTGAGCTAAATCCTAGCCCAGTTTGATCACTAGCACTGCAAAAATGGGAGAAGGATGTGGCAATCCACTCCTAAGCAATCCCGAAACAATAGCCAAAGGAGGGTCATTATGAGTCTAACCCAACCCTGAGTTGAACTCAACTCAAGGGTGCCTGACAGTAACAACATAAAATTTAAAGGTAAACTTAGTTTTTCTCTGATTGACAGGACAAAGAAACTGCATCTCCCTCTAACTAAACAGCAGTCCAGGTACAAGAGGGAGACTGGGATGAACAAAATTTTGGCTTCTAAGAAATAAGCAAACCTCCAATCCTTATGGAAAACCACAGATCCTTAGCCTGGTCTGACTAATGAATACTCAGCAGTTGTCAAAGAAGGCAACTGTAACAAAGGACAATCTCCGATAATTTTGTAACTGTTTGGAGAACAAGTTTCTTCTGCCAGACCCTCTGGCTGGGCTCTGCAAATTCTTCAACTCATTAAAATATACTTTTATTGAGCCTAATTGTCAGAACTAAAAGAATTGCTTATTACAGACCTGGGTTCCTATGGCAACAGTAAAATAAACGCCAAAGTATCTGAAGCATTGAGAAAAATAATATACACTAATAATAGGTAACCTTGTGAATCCTTTTAACAAGATAACTAATTGAGAGCCAGCTATTTCTACATGTTCGAACAAGAATGACAAAGATTTTAAAAACCAGCAAAAATATTCTCTGTTAAAGCTACTGAAATGATTCTGAGTCAAAAACAGATTTGTGGCTACTTTAGTAATGTCATTGTGGTGATCCAAGCATATCTGTTAGTAAAAGAATAGATCATTACATCCTTTATGTTATATACTCAAAATGTGGCTTGCGTTCTCTCTCTCTCTCTCTCTCTCTCTCTCTCTCTCTCTCTCAAATCCTGGCAGGGTGAGCCTGGCCCCCCGCCAGCACCTGCACTGTGGCTGCACAAGTCAGTCATATGTGAAAGCACAGAACACTTGCTCCCTTCCTCTTCATTTGCCACGCTCCTCTCTGTTTGCTGGGGCCGCCATAACCAAACACCACAGACCAGGTGGCTTAAATCACAGAATTTAGTTTTCTCACAGCATTAGAAGCCAGAAAGTCCAAGACCAAGGTATTGTCAGGACTGGTTTCTTCTGAAGCAAGCCTCTGTCCTTGGCTGGCAGATGGCCCTCTCCTCCCTGGGCCTTCACACGTTCTTCCCTCTGCACCTGTCAGTGTCCTAATCCCCTATTCTTATAATGACACCAGGCATACTGGATTAGGGTCATCCCAGTGACCTCATTTTAACACAATCACCTCTTTAAAGACCTTAGTTCCAAATCCTGAGGCTCAGAATTCGGTAGGGGGAAGCACAATTTAGCCCATAACACCCTTTTCCTGTCTCCATTGCAATGTGGGCAACACCACACATTGTATTTAGCACCACAGGGGCCTCTGGAGCACAAACATCATCACTCCAGCTTCCTTGGGAAAGCTGAACTAGATCAAATATCCAATTCTAGTTCAATAAGGGGTAATAAGGATTGTCTCTAGCTTACAAAGAGAAATGAAGAATTTCCATCCAAATTGGAGAAAAGTATTTTAAGTGAACAAACACAAGCCCAGAAAGAGAAATACCACATGTTGTCACTCATATGTGGGAGCTGAATCAAAAATTAAAAGAAGGAAAAAATCCTATGCGGAGGTCAGAACATAATAAAAAGCTAAAGACGACTTAGTGGAGAAGGGACAATTTGGGGAGTGCAAAAGAAGGAGGGAGGGATCTAGCAAAAGGAGGAAATCCTGGGAGAGGAGAGAGAGGAGAGAAGAGGAACAAGAAGGAGTGAGGAATTGGGGAGGAGCAACCTCAGGGTGAACAGCCCAACTTTAATAGTTCTGGAAATAAATATAACTATACCAGTAATACCAAAGAATGGTAATAACATGGATAGGCTAGAAAATTCAGGTAATAGTACTGACAATATAAAAAGATAGTTCACTACAGAAAAAGTTTCAATCTTAAACATAGTTGGGATCCAAAAATATATAGAAAAATATTACCACAAAAAGACATGCCAATGGAAGAGAGGTCATTGGTGGGGGGGTGGGACAAGGGGAGGAAGTGCACAAGAGGGTAAGGGGGAACTTATCTGTGCAATGTACAGCAAAATGCATATGTGGAAATGCCACAATGAAATACAGGTCAGAATGAAACACATTAAGTTGTACATTAAAAATTTCCAATAAAAAAAGAACAACAACAAAAAAGAATTTCCATCCAAATGCCCCATTTTAACACTTATAAATTAATGAAATACATGAACATATATTTAAAGATAACCCAAGAACAAATAGCAGATCCAGTTATAAATTATGGGGAGTGGGCATAATTAACTCTGAGAGAACTAAGAACTTGACCTGGGCAGATGCAAGGTGAAGGTCAGAGGGCAGTTCCAGGAAAAGAAAGCAGCAATTTTTGGTATTGTTATTGTGTTATTGCTGGTTGTTGTCCTTGTCTGTCAGGAGACCCTTGAGTCTTGGGATCATGATATTGCATCCACAGTGCTGGACCCAGAGCCAATTTAATGTCATGTATTAATTTCTAGACAGTTTTGACCATCTAGGAAAAAAAAATTCAGAAGAAGTTAGCAAAGTAGCCTGGAACAGTTGAGAAAAGTCCAGGCCAGAGATCTAAATTTGAGAAGAGAGGCGATAGCTGAAACTGGAATGGTTAATGAGTTCGTAAAGGTGAGGATATACTGAGTAGGTCACTACCTTGTTTAAAGCTCTGATATTGTTTCCCAGTGTTTTCAGAACAAAGTCTCACATTATTTTTTATTTTTCAAGTTTCATTTCATTTTAAATTGTGGTTACAAACACATAACATTAAATTTACCACCACGACTTTTGGGGATTTTTTTGGTGCTGGTGATTGAACCTAGGACCTCGTGCATGTTAAGCACACACTCTATCACTGACCTACAACCTCGGCCCCATCTTAACCATTTTAGAGGGGATGGGATTTAGACAGGGTCTTGCTATATATCCAGGCTCACCTGGAACTTGCTATGTAGTCCAGACTGGCCTCGAACTCACAATCTTCCTGCTTCAGACTCTCAAGTGCTGGGATTACAGGAATGCACCACCACACCTAGCTTCTTTACCATTTTTAAGTGTACTATCCAGTAGTGTTACCTACAGCCATACCACCCTGATGTCCAATCTCATCAGATCTTGGAAGCTAAGCAGGATCAGGCCTGGTTAGTCCTTGGATGGGAGAGCACCTGGGAATACCGGGTACTGTAGGCTTGGGAGAAGGACATGGCCGCCCACTCTCAAAGAAATCAGGCATTGAAAATCCTGTGAATAGCAGAGGACTGACCATACTTCTGGGCATGGCACTGTGTCAGGGAGTGTTTCATTCTAACGTACATGTTGTTGTTGTTAGGTGCCATCAAGTCGAGTCCGACTCATAGCAACCCTATGTACAGTAGATCGAAACACTTGCCCATTCTGTGCCAGGCAAACGATCTTATTTATGTTTAAGCCCATTGTTGCAGACACTGTGTCAATCCATCTGTTGGAGGGTTTTCCTCTTTTGCGTTGACCTGCCACTCTTCCAAACATGATGTCCTTCTCCCGGGATTGTTCTCTCCTGACTGCATGTCCGAAATATGTAAGATGCAGTCTGGCCATTTTTGCTTCCAAGGAGCACTCTGGTTGTACTTCTTCTAGGACAGATCTGTTGGTTCTTTTGGCAGTCCATGGTATATTCAATAGACGTCTCCAGCACCACAATTCAAAAGCATCAATTCTTTTTCTGTCTCTCTTGTTCAATGTCCAGCTTTCACAACCATATGA